>JANSTU010014331.1:0-14745 GCA_027564075.1 Bolitophila hybrida | reverse complement strand
CCATAAATCATGAATTTCATATTTCCTAACAAAATAAAGAAAATTAGTCTTTCAGAGAACCCATAAATATTCATAATTCGTTTTTCACAAAACTCATAAATCGTGAAAGTCATATTTATTAACGAGGTACATAAAATTAGCATTTCATAAAACCCATTAATCGTGAAAATCTTGTATCTTTGAATAAAAATTCTCAAAATTCGTCGTTCTGTAAACCAATCATGAAACTCATATTTTCTTCATGAAATACTTAAAATACTCAATTCAGAAATCCCATAAGGCATAAAACTCATATTTCTTAGCGAAATAAACAAAATAAGACTTACAGAAAACACATATTTCTTAAAAAAAAAATCCGCATTTCAGAAAACCAATAATTCATGAAACTCACATTTCTTACCGAAATAAATTAAAAAAAACCTACAGATCATGAAACTCATATTTCTTAATGAAATGAAACTGAAACTCATATTTCTTAACAAAATAAATAAAATTCGCATTTCAGAAACACAATAAACCGTAAAACACATATTTCTTAAAAAAGCCCTCAAAATTCTCGTTTCAGAAAACCCAGAAATCGTGGATGTCATATTTATCAACAAAATACATTTAATTCGCATTTCAGAAAACCCATAAATCGTAAAACTCATATTGCTTAAAATTTTCATTTCTTAAAACTCATATATTTTTAAATAAATTGTTTTTTCATTCTTTTTTTTTCGATATTGTATTTTTAATATTTAGGGAAGGTAATATGGTAATTCGTGGAACTCAAATTTCAAATTTATAAATATAAATCTTCTGTTTTTGTACGAAAAGTATAAAAAACTGTTGAATTTTATAATCTGTTTTCTTTTAATACTTAAAACCCAATACCATTTTTTTACATTTTTATAATGCAAAAGTAATGTAAATATTTCAAATATCGCGAAACAAAAACTCTGAAACTGAATACTAACCAGAAATACGATTTTTCATAAATATCGACTACTAGCTCCATCTAGCGGATGCAAACCTAAGAGAAACCTTCCTGAAAAGCACATAATTTGTTCTTGCGGTTCTAGATTTTTAGAAACGAACATTCGTAATTATTCCAATAATCACACTTTTTAAACAATATACAAAATTATTGTAATTCTGTAAACCCATAATTCATGAAACTCGAATTATTTGTCTCTCATTTCAAGAGGACATTTGTTCTCAATTCTTTTAATATTGGTGTTATTTTTAAAACAGTACAAATCATTTTGAAAAACGTTGTCAAAATGTAAAACTAAAAACCCACAAGTCTTAAAACCCAGAAACACACATTCTATAATTGTGTTTTTTTGTTTTAAGCAACTATGAACTATCGATATAATCAACGAATCTAACTTGTTATTATCCAGAAGTGTTATAATCAACGATTCTATATTATCGTTTTTTAAAGATTTTTATATAAAAAATGAGGAGAGTTATAATATTCTACAATATTCTACGCACAACAACAATAACATACAAAACGGCTTTTGAAATTGCATAATTATCGAATCTTTTTGTCTCACAAGAAGACGCACGCGCGTCTGTCCGACTCATCTAATCGTCTCTCAAAATTTAACTATATCTTATTTGTTGCGTTTGCGCTTAAATGCGTCTTCGTTTCGAGCTCACACATTCAAATTCACACATAAGATGCGCATATATAAAAGACATATGTAGGCATACATACATTCAGCATAATATAGTGTATATATATATATATATATATATACTCGTATATACCTGTGTACATGATGTATTTGCTATAGAGTATTATATACATTTTATGCCGCCACGCTCGTGCGCTGTGTCCCCGTATAGTGTTTTGTATATACATTCGATTGCGGTTCAATTAAATTTGCATATATGACATATGGAATATTGTATAACTTTGTGTGTACTTGGAATGGAATTAATCGAGTGCGATTGCTTTATGTGTACTTCTCTCTGTGTGTGTGTGTGTGTGCAGGTGCGGGGGACGAAGGAGAGAAGGTGCGTTTATGTCTATGTGCATGTCAGATTTAATAGAGAAATTCTATTCTATTCTATTTTTTTTAAATTGTACATTTTGGAATTTGTTAGTTTTACAATTGAATTAAATTTGAAATCGCTATTTTGCTTAATGTTAAATATCAAAATCGAAAGATAAAAAAAAAAACAGATTTTTTACTTGAAAACTCTAAAATATAAAAACTTGAACTTTCTATTTTATAGACTTGAAAAGCGCAGGAAAAGCGCCGTCGGTTGTTGAATTCAAATAATATCCAATTTTACTCTTAATATATACATCATCTTTGCCTGTGTGCATGTACAACTGCTATATGGGAAAGTACACATCTTCTATGCCCTTTTGCGGATGCATATTGAATTACATGCGCGCATACCATTTAATAGTTTGTCGTTGATGCCCATCCAGCACACACAGAGAGAGAGAGGGAGGAAATGGGGTATGAGTGGATGACGCACCCGGGTGGGTGGTTGGTTGCAGCGCAGAAAACTTTAAACTCGCCAAACAAAGTTAGACCAATATTACCATCTTAATTTTATATATAAATACTAAATTTCAACAACTCTCTTCTGTTTGAGCTTATATATATTATCTGTAGCGAATATATTCAAGGATATTTCACAAAGTTCAATAAAAGCAATGTACAATTTATTATTATATATAGTTTACTACAATTTACTGGAATTATTTCTTGCGCGGTCGCCAAACCTCAAAATGCAATCTGTTGCAAGACAGCGGATTAATGCAAGCGAGCGAACTGCTGCTGCTGCTGCTGCTCCGGCGACGACCGCTGGCACTGCGACACTCGAAAATAGCATTCGCTGCCTGCTCCCCGGTGTGTGGTTTTGCTGAGTCGTCCGGAATTGAGAAACCGCCCACACCGAATTTATGTATAGTGGTAAATGTTGTCTAATGTAAATTTTGCTAGCGGTACAACGATGCCAGACATTTGACTGACGAAGGAAATTGATTTTTCTAAATTTTGAAAGAACAATTTTTGTTGTAAATATAATTTGTTTGAAATGCACTTTTTATACATTTGTAAATTCAATAGATTCACCTTTGAAATGGTTTTTGATGACGTCAAAAAAGAAGACCAAAAAGTTTGATTATTTACTGAAAAAGTTCAATTATAATTTGTTGTTGTCGCTAGCAGGAAAACACAATCGTTTTCACCCCAACCAGAACAAAGACATAGAAAAGCTATGTCACACAGCACCAACGTCCACGGAGTTCTCTTATCTAGATACGAAAAATATTATAATTTATAATCGTGTATATGACACACCGTAACAAAGTACACAACACAACAGGCAAACAACGGGCAAATACACACATAAACAGAAACGCTGGCCAACCGCAAATTTTCCAAAGCCTTATTAAGGTCGGTATATACATATATGCACGTATATTTGTATATACATATATATAATAAAGAATTTATAATTGTTTGTGTTTGCATAAATGGTGGATTGTGCGCACACATATACAGACGAAACCTCACAAACAAACATAATATATATACTCTGTATTATACCCATATATAGACAGAGAAATGAGCGCATGTTTAAACGGACACGATGACTAAAACCGAGCGCCAACAACAATGAAAAACCTTATCAGCTTAAACGTCCGTGTGCCGTGTGCGCTGCACCGCGCCGTGTGGAAACGGGCGCGAGCCAGATAACGAGCCACCAGTGCGCATACGCGGTGAACAACTATATAAATGAATGTGTGTAATCACCCTTTCTACCATTCAAAGTTCTGTTACAGATTCAGGCTGATGGCGTAACTACGACAGGTTGCCAAATCTTCTTAAAATCCATTTTTTTTTTAATAAATACCCATGATTAGGGGTTTTAGCCCCTACAAATGTAGTAATACAAATAGATCAGGAAGAAAATTTGAACATTTTGTAGTTTTTTTTTTTTTTTAGAGTACCAACTTTTTTTGACCACCCCCCTTTTGACCATTGTTGTTACTCCTTTTCGGGGAGATAGGGGTAAAATGTAATGATTCACTTATTTAAAAAAAATATATTTTGTTTTATTATGACTTCAAATAAAAAACTATCATAAAAACTTAAAACCCCCTTTAAAGGGTGATAGGGATTTTATTTGATGTTTTTTCAATCCTATTTCTAATTGAAATGGAATGTTTCAATTTGGATACTAGAATTTTAGATTTTTTTTTTATTTTCTTTGGTTGAATTGCATTTTATACGGCGCAGCCTATGAACAATGTAAAATTGTAAAACCCCTATCGCCCTATTTAGGGGGTTTTAAGTTTATATGAAACTTTTTTATTAGAATTAATAATAAAAAAAAAAATATAAAATTATTTTTATTTTTTTTGTTAATAAGTGCATTATTACATTTTACTTCTCTTTCTCTCCAAAAAGGAGTTATAAAAAAGGTCAAATCGGGGATGGTTAAAACCAAATTGATTTTCCTAAAAAAAAAAACAAAAACTACAAAATTTTCAAATTGCCTCCATGATCCAAATTGTAGTACTACGTTTTTGGAACTAAAATCCCTAACACCCTAAAATCATAAAATCTATTTCATGTTCCATTTATTTAACATTATTTAAATTTAAAATGTTTTTAACAAACTTAAAAGGGTTTTAGCCCCAAAAACGTCGTACTACAAATTGATTAGGGACAAAAATTTTAACATTTTGTAGTTTTTTTTTTAGAGTACCAACTTTTTTTGACCACCCCCCTTTTGGCCATTGATATAACTTTTTTTCGGGGAGATAGGGGTAAAATGTAATGATGCACTTATTTAAAAAAAATCAAATTTTACCATTTATTTTTTTTTATTTTGCCTTCAAATAAAATTTTCATATAAACTTAAAACCCCTATAAAGGGTGATAGGGATTTTATTAAATATTTAATAATTCAAATGTTTACGTTAGTCTACTTATAAATAAATGTACTGTTTGCATTTAAATTCTAGAATTCTAGAATTTCATAATTTTCTTTGGCTGAATTGCACTTTATAAAGGCATCACATTTTCTCACTGATATTTTTGTAGTACTACATTTTTGGGGCTAAAACCCCTATAACCCTTCTTAGGGGGTATTCAGTTTCTATGAAACTTTTTTATTTGAAATAATATTCAAAAAATATATAAATATATAAATTATGTGTTTTAAATAAGAAATTCATTACATTTTACCCCTACCTCTCCAAAAAGGAGTTATAGGATATTTTAGCGGTTTTACCTCCAAAAACGTAGTACTACAAATCGAGCAAGGAGGAACTTTGCACATTTTGAAGTTTTTTTTTAGAATACCATCTTTTTTGACCACACCCCCTTTTGACAATTGTTATAACTCCTTTTTTGGGGAGATAGGGGTAAAATGTAATGATGCATTTATTTATTTATTTATTTTTTATTTAATTTCGCTTTTTATTTTTTTATTATGACTTCAAATAAAAGAGTTTCATACAAACCTAAAACCCTCTTTAAAGGGTGATAGGGATTTTCTCTCCAAAAACGTTGTACTACAAAATAATCAGTGTCAAAATTTGAACATTTTGTAGTTTTTAAACTGATACCGATGACAGTTTACAGGTTGTCAAAAATCAAATGATAAGCGCATAACGCATACTCTATTAACACAAACTGACCTAGGGTGTTTTTTTTTTTGTAAACTTTTGTTTTTCCAATAGCGACAAAAAGACTATCCGTGTGTGAAATCTGACAAATCTACTCAGTAAGTTTTGCCTTTTTTACTATGAACAGACTCACGCCTGAAGAACGCTTGCAAATTAATATTTTTTCGAAAAAAAAACGTGGTTAAGTTCCAAATTTTATCGTGCTTTTTGCCAATTTTACGTCGGTCGTATTAATCGTCTATCCGAGCACCTCACAGAAGATGCCATTGCCGAATGACTCGAATCAAAAGATTTTGGCCTAAGATACACGATACAGCTTGTCTATAAATTGAAGCCGCAAAACCATCGTTTGCGTTGGTTGGCAATTTCACCGTCGAATTTTCTACAGCGATGAGGCTAATTTTTGGTTAAAAGAGTATCAACAAAAATGGATGGAACCGAAGGTTTTTGGGCTGGTCAAACGTCCACAAATGCTCAAGAAAATGGTCGAATATGACCATTCGACAACGCATATTATTGGCTTAAAATTATCTGTCCAATTATCTGCATAACCTTGCCAGCCGACTTTTACTTCTTTCCTAGCTTTGGAGTCGGTGCATGCATCGTCTTCGATGATCATTTCGCCTCGTTTAACCTTAGCAAACCACTTCTCAACCGTTGATTTTCCTGGTGCAGAGTCCGAATAATGTTTATCAAGCCAAAAAGCAATGCTTTATTAACAAATTCCTTTTATCCATTTTTTTGTTTCACTCTAAATTATATATCTCATAAACCAGAGCTGTCAAATTTTTCTTTTTAAGGTTAGGGCTAACGAAAAATAAAATAATAGGTGTCAGCCAACGATCTTTTTGGCTAACCTGCTCTTCCGAAATTGAATATTAAACATTAGACCAGATTTCATATTTCGTTAGATCTCAGTCTATATTCTCGGCATTGTTTCTTTAGAATTCAAGAACCAAATACTATGCCTGGCGGAGGTAAAACCAAAAAAACAAACCATTTTTTGATACGATTTGTTTTAGTTTATTCAAAAAAATTACAGATTCTAGAATAATTCCTAATTTTATGATTTTCTTTAAAAATAATAAACCAAATTTACGTTATTCTTTCAAAATTCAGTTGTCCAGAAATTTGACAGTTTCCACTTACAATTAGCCATGATTTTATGTTTTTTATAAAAACATTAGGAAATGTTTACGTCATTCTTCTCAAAATAACTTTTTTTTTGAATTGATACAAACGACAGGTTAGAGGTTGCTTCAAAAATGGACACTTAATATCTGAATCCTAGAATTCTTCGTAGTTTTCCTTTATTTTTTTTAAAAAACAATATTTTCATTAATATGTTTTTCTTTAAAAAAAAATATTTTATTTATTTATTTTTATATTAATACCAACGATTGTTTGGGTCCGGCTCAGATGCTCGAACGTTCAGATGCGTAAAAATTAAAAATTTAGTACTGGCGTAATAAATAATATGATTATTTTTTTTAAATTTATTATATATATTTTACGCCAGTCTAGTAAAAAAAGGATTGAGCATCTGACCTGCTCTCAAATATTTTAAAGGCTATTCAAATATATGAATACAAGAATAATTTCATATTTGTACGTTTTTTTTTCTGAAAAAGACACATTATATTATTATTTTCTTCTATTGATTTGGCTGATATCAATATATTTTCAATTTGTCAAAAAAGGATCCTAGAACTGCTTCTTGTTGTTTTTAAACCAAATGCACATTTTTCTTCTTCTTCTTTCTTCTTAAAATACATATTTTGAAAAACTTTTACCAACGTCTATACAGTTTTCCTTTAAATTGTCCGTTTCAGTTTCAAGAAATGCCAATAATTTTAATTATTTGTATTTATTAATTGGATTTAGGTTCTAAATAAAAAAAACTAAATAATTCTATTGATACCAACGACAGTTTAAAAGTTTTCAAATTTTTTGGACAGTTTCCATCTGTTCCATTTGAAATTGTTGTTTTTGGATAACTGACATGCGACGGCTACAACATTACATTCCCTCCTTATCTTGAGGTTGGATGATAACCCCCGAAATACACCTTTTTTTAAACACAAATAAATTGTAAATTGATAATAGAAAAAAAAATATCTGGTTGTCCAAAATACGTTTTTTACATAAAAGTTGGACAATTTCCATCTAGATCCCATTTTTTTTTATTTTTTATCTATAAGAATACAAACTTTGTACCTTTATAATTTATTCAATAAAATCCAAAGTAAACAGTCACCTGACTTCTGCCTAGCTACATTATCAAACGGTCGCCTAAAGCTGTTAACTATCTGTTATGTTTGTGTAAATTGACGTCAAAGCAATAATACACCAGTCTGACGTCAGATCGCTTTTTTATTGACAACAATACGAGCTTTGCTCAGGTGTGGCCATATGTGCAGAGGACAATTTTGAAATAAACAACTTTAAAAAGAGGTGATTTTTGTCTGGAAAATGCAAACAAAAAAAAACAACAACGTATTGGCCAATTACATCATGTTTGACAGCAGCTGTTGCCCTTGGACGATATGTCTGATGCGACACAGTCTAATAAAGATTACAAATGTCTGTGAATATATTATTTGCCCAGAATTACGACTGATGTTTAAATAAAACAGAAAGAAATGTGCGATAAATCAAAAATAGAAATAAAATTAAGCGTATTTTTGACTGACGGCAGACTTCGCTTCCCAGCACACTTTTACCAACCAAACAAACAAGCACAGGTATATATCTACCTGTATAAAATATAGATATACATCTATAGATCATCCTTTTTAGCGGAAGGGTCAAGCTCGTGATTGCATGTGTGTATGTTTATCTGTGTGAATACACCGAATCTCATTAAAAATGACACCAGTCCATTTACGGATCTGACTAAGCGACGCGTGCACACATTATTATTATCATCTCCCATTCCCACACACACATATATAGCTACTCTATACAATCACGTAATACGTAAACCGTGTTTATACGAGTATTATACATTTTCTATGCACACACACACACACACACATATAGACAGCACACAACCACACAGCACACACACACACGCGGATATACTGCATGTTTTGTTTGTGTTGCATAATTAATATCCAAATGAGAAAAGTTTAATTTTAATTGGGAAAACCATGTTTAATTGTAAAATTGTTTCGACACCGCCACCGCGCACACCCCAACCCACATTTCGACATTCTCACACCAACCCCACAAGCGTCCAACGTTTTTCGGGGAGTAAATAATAATATCGCATGTAATATTTATGTATTCGCCTATATTATAGAAAATATTGCTCGCGCGAGGGGCCTTGTTGGTGTTAAAAGGGTAAAATATATACAATATTGCAATTGATGTCCGGGTATAAATTTCAATGGGCAGGCGGTGGAGAAAGGGTTGTGTTACGGACAAATTGGCGCGACACTAGATTTTTGTGTATATGGTGTTATGGAACGTCGACCGGTTGCCGGTGGAATTTATAAAACATATTTTTGTATATATATATATTTATATCGGGGTTAATTATTTATGTATAATATGTTGGCGGGTTGTCGAGACAATTTGGGCGGTGGGCGGTGGTCGGTTGTAGGAAATTCACTTTTTGACTTTTGTGGCGGTTGCGTGTGAAAATCTGATAATGTTGGAGGCATTTTTGGGATTTTACTCCAATTGTTTGGAGACAAAAAAAAATCGCCCAAAAATTGGAGTAAAATCCTCCTCCTATATCCCATTTTCACAGGCAACCTTCACAAAAGTCAAAATGTGAATTTTCGTATAGAAACTACATCTGCCCAAACCTACTATCGCCAAAAACAAGCAACCAAAAATTGAAGTAAACTCACAAAAATGTTTATCGGACTTTTACCCAAAAAATGGAATGAAATCCCAAAAATGACTCTTACATTATCAGATTTTCACACGCAACCGGCACAGAAAACATACAACAAGGTATAGAAACCTTCTACCACCCACGTAATTATGCCAAGAACTCAAAAAAAAAAGAATCTTGTGTTCCGTTCCAAAATCTAGACGGTTTTTTGTCCAACAAATTATCCGTGTCGATCAAATGATAAAATACAATTATTGGTCGTTAATCTATTGATCTAGTGAGTTTTGCAAAGAACACTATTTTGCCGGGTATAAAGTTGCTGGAAAGCCAAAAGCTTTGGGTTACACCATTACAACCCTTTCCCACCCATGTGTAGCTTCAGGGAGGTAAAGACATAGTAATCTGAAGGTACTTGATCAGGAGTGGGTTCAGGACATCACATTGAAATAAGGCGAGCAGTTCCTTCGTAGCGTTGGCAGTGTTTGGTCTGGCATTTTCGTGTAGCAGGGAGACTCCATTTGTTCAGAATTGTTTTTAGTGATTTACAGTATCTTTCAGAGTTGATGGTCTCTTCTTGAGGCAGATATTCAATTAAGGCCGAGGGAGAAGAGGTGTGCGATGCCATCTGTAAGACTGCCTTTTGGTTTCAGATGTGTAGTGTACTACCCAAGTTTCACCTCCAGTAACGATGTAGCCAAGGTTTTCCCTTCCAAACGAGATAACGCATGACGCCTCGTAGGCTGAAGAATTTCTGGATATGCCTCAGTTTTGCACGTTTCTCTGGTGCAACTATAAAATATTTATTTAATTTTTAAAATCGTTTTTCATACGTGTTGGCATACTTTCCACCAAGTTCTGTTTAAATTCACTTGGAATATTTTCCAAAGCTCGATTGTGTTGTCCCAATCGGACCACAAATTTGTCATTGCCATTTCTGCATCTGAAACTTTTGCCCATGTGCAACCTTAAAACAGCCGTTTTTCTAGGCAGTACGTGCGCATTATGCGTCAATCAACTTTGCCCGTCATTTTTTTCTGATTGCTTTGACGTTTGTCATTTGTAAAACAAAAGACAAAGTCAGCAGTTTCGAATTCTGTGATAGACAAGTAGCATTTGCGGGGAGCACTTTTCAATTGGATGAAACCACAGCTTGGTGTCGGCAATTCAAAGATGGTATTTTTAACGTCATCGAGAAAAAGCGCGAAAATCGACCAACATTTTTTGAGGACACCGAATTGCAAGGTTTATTGGACAAAGACGAAACCCAATGCCATGGGAAAGATCCAAAAGATCTGAAAAGTGGGAGCCGAAACAATTGAACGACCGACAGATGGAACGAACGTGCAAAATCTTGCTTGGATGAGCCAGAAGGGGGCCAGAAGGGGGTGGTTTCAACAGTTCGTAGTGTTATACTCGAACGCTACCAACAAATCATCGAATTGGGTCGTGAATTGCACAAAAAAAGTCCGGAATACGTGGATCGGCATTTTGGATCATTTTGCAGCATGATTTGGATGCACTTCGCTGGGTGTTGCTATTTTCCACCCGCCCGTCGATGGGACACGCGCTTGTTGTGCAGCACTTGAATTCATATGAAGATGTTAAAAAATGGCTCGATGGGTGGTTCTTGTCCAAAGGGTATTATTTCTTCTGGGGTGGATAGAAAAAATGTGCGAATTCGAAAACTGCGAAAACAATATTTTCACTTTTCTTCAATAATTATTCTATTAAAATTCTTACAAGCGGTCCCAAATTCCACCAAGTGAAACAAACCCAAAAACATCAGGTTACCTCCACTAGTTTGTTCAACATGACATGACAAGCTACCAGCCAGATATAACGGTAAATATGGAATTTCTCAGACTTTGATTTCACTTATACAAAACGTGCAAAACTGAGTGAATAACAATTTTGTAATGAGACTGCTGCGACTTTAAAATTCGCTACCCTTCCCCTTCATCCCTTCACCTCTCCATTGATATATTTACCATCGCTCTAGCTTGTTTAGTTCACCTGCTGTGTCGTGTTGAGTAGACGTGTGCTGGTGGTGCTCGTTACAAAAACGGAGAAGCGAATTCAAGTGCTACGCGTCGCGATAAAATGTTGCGCCAGATTGAGCAAAACAGCTTCGGAAACGTACGCTAAAATTGTAAAAGTACATGGTGATGGAGCTCTTAGTCGTGCCCAGATGTTTCGATGGCATAATAAGTTTAAGGAGGGGCGTGAAAGCGTGGAAGACGAAGCGCGGAGCGGGTAAACTATCGAGGTGCGGACTTGCAGCGTGTGCGCGGCCTAATAAGTGAAGATCGGCGATTAACAATTCGAATTTTGGCCTCGGAACTGGTTATGAACCGTGAAACAGTCTGTAAAATTCTAACCGACGATTTTGAGATGTAAAAGTTGTGCGCGAAGATTGTTCCTTTCTGAGGAGCACAAGCAGCATCGAATGGCCGTTGCAGAAGACCCCCCAATACGACCCTGAAACCAAACGCCAAAGGGCCCGAAAAAGGCTGATTATTGTTTTTTTATAATCGTGTGGAATCGTCCACAAAAAAATTGTTCCACCAAACTGGATCAGTGGCAGATGCCAAACAACCATCTGATTCTGTCGAAAGATTTGTCCCTGATTACAAAATCCAACTGACAACAACAAACTGATGATGCAATTTTAACCACTTCCGACGAAGCCCATTTCCATCTCAATAAGAGAATTGCTTTTGAAAATCCAAGTCAACATCAGTTTGTTCTTCTATGAAAATGACGGACAAAATTCTGTTACGGTTCATGGGGAACGGTACCGTGCAATGGTCGTCGATTTCTTGTGGCCAAAATTGGATGATTATGACATGCACCATCTAGTTGGAACCACATGTCATCGGTTCCAACTAGATGGTGAAACATGCCACACAGCCAACGCAACAATGGCTTTATTGAACGAGTTCCCGATCGTGTTATTTGACACCGCTGAACTACTTTCGCAAGAGCAAGGTTTATGCCAATAATCCCAACTGAAAAATGAGATAACCCAAAGTAAATTACCTTAAATTAGATTGTCCCAGCCATTTTTATGTGGTCTGCAACCATAAATTTGTTTTGGTTTTGCCTAACTTCTTCCTCCAACTGGACCCATTTGTAGGCTCAAAATCATCTTTCATATAAAATCCATTGCTCTTCAATGATTTTGGAATTTTACTTGTAAAAACAATATTTTTTCCCGCATAATTCAGTTTTTTTTTTAGATTTTGTACATTTCTGTGTCTTGGGCAAACACAGCAAACATCCGTGAATTGATACAGATTAATACATTTTGTTTTTTTTTATTTTTTGACCTATAATCATAGATCCACTAAAGTCTATTGCACTATAAAAGTCCAATAATCATTTTCGTCTAATACCGAGGTTGATAGAAAGTTGCTCCATCCGACCATGGCATCTGGCGTCAGTAAATACTGTCACCTATCCAACAAAAATCTTGATGGTGATCACACCATCATTCTGAGATAATTGAGGTCTCAACCTAGTTTTTTTTTTTTTGTTCATATTATAAAACGATCTTGTGAAATTGCATATAAAGTAAATAAAATTGAAATGGGAGTGCTGTTTTGACGAGAATACGCATGAGCATATATTATTGTATATATATATATATATATATATATACATTCCCATGAGTCCCACAAGCGTGATCAGAACAGTAACTGAACTGATCTCCCGTCGAGCGCGTTTCAACGCAAACTGGACCAATCGCAACAGCGAACAGCGCGATTGCAACGTTTATTGTATACACATTTTTGTGCGACTCCACATAAATAATGTAAATATCTCTACACATATACGCACACATTTCATATATATATAAATATACTGAAAAATATGCGACGTTTGTTGTTGGCCTTGGCTGTTATAACGCGAGCGAGCTGAAAAATATGCGCGCGCGACTCAACTCGATTAAATTGATTAAGACTGGTCCAACGTAAGACGCTGATTGGCGGTGAGTGCCAGGCTATATAAATGTATATTTAATGAGTGCACACATACACTAGCATATGCGACAATCGCATGTATATATGGACACATATATTCGGGGATCGGCCATTTTTTTGGGTAATAATGTAACACAAACAGATGGTGATGGTGTGGAAAAAAGCTAGTTGACATTAAGTGTTTTTTTTTTTTTAGTAATTGTTGAGGTTGAGTGTTTTTTATGTAGATACATTTTATTTGCTGTGATAATTTGTAATAATTTTTTTTTTTTTCTTTGTTTTAGGTAAGCATTGTTTGGATTTTGTGGATTTTATGGATTGTTAGTGGTTGGAGCAGGTTTGATATGAAATTATGGCTTTTTTGAAATTATATACCAATAATGATTAATTTATTTTTGTCCTCTTATTGTTTAGTTTCCAAAAAACATTTTCTAAAATCTAAAATCAATATTAAATAAAAAATTACCCTTTTGATCATGAAATTATTTCAATTTAATGTTTTTGTTTTTTTTTTTTGTAAATGCAACAGTATTTTCTTAATTTATTTTTTGAAAAACTAAATAAATATTTTAATGTAAGTATTTTTTAAATGTTCGAAATTCGTAGATTTACTTTGGCTTTGAATTACATTGTCCACAAGATATTTCAAAGTTAAATTAGGTTTTTACAACCTTGTCTACAAGGTATTGAAAAAAATACCAAATATTTGATAAACTTCGCAATAATCCGAATTAAAAGTTAATTTAGCTTTTTACAACATAATTTACAAGGTATTTAAAAAAAAAATACCAAAAACTAAGTCCCATTAAAAAAAGAAGGTTCAACAAACGAACCAAATCTTACACTTTTTTGGTATTTTGAAAAACCGACCAAATTTTTTAGGAATAAATTAATTAATAAAAACATAATAAAAATACATAAAAAAAATATTGAAATATAAAATGAATATTACAATTTGTATCGACTCGAAATTAATCTCCAATGACCTGCTGAGCAAATCGATTCCTTTTTTATTCCAATAACAAATCCCATATACCTTTATGCACACACACACTTACATAAAACATATCAATACACACAAATGCACCGAACATTCTAGTAATATGTTTTCATCCGTGCGCACTCGCGCATGTACAAATAATGTGCAACACAACTATAAAATCCCAATAACAATAAAATGTTCAGGAATGGAGAAAGTCTGTGACATAACTGGGCATAGAACTAAATGAGAACCTGACGTTCAGACAACACACAACAAAGGA
>JANSTU010014320.1:0-14750 GCA_027564075.1 Bolitophila hybrida | reverse complement strand
TATATATATAAATGACTAAACTAAACAATAATCAACAAGAAAACCAGGTTTCCTTACAACATATAATAATACCACGTGCATACAAGAAAAAGGAATATACATTGGGGCAGTTGGGATTTGTTAGTTACTTCGTATAGGCAGCGGATGCGCTTCCGTATTGAACACAAATTTGTCCAGATCAATCTCTTTGCGATCGTCACTGAACAACAGATAAAAATACTTGAGAGTCTCACCTAGAAAGAAACTCTCCATCATATCACGCGGCCGCGTATTCAGAACGTTCTTAACGTTTCCGATAGACGTATACCCGTTTTTCACACGCGTATGCTTCTCGAAAGCATTGAATATTGTCCAGCCCATGTCCTGGTATGTGGTGTTACCAGTTAATGCGTAAAAATAGTACAAACTCTCGATGAACTCAGGACGAAGAAGATTGTGGGCATCGTTGGATTTAACGTAAATATCAGACTCACTTTCACCGTTCAGATTGAAGTAGGTAATTTCGGGTGCCAGTTGAGTCGGTTGTTTCATGTACGTTTGGTAGCACGTCTCGAGCACGTCCTTGGCCATGGTTAAATGTGTTTGGGGCATACCGTTTACGTAGCCTAGCAATAGTGTGCCTGGCAGATAGCACGTTAAGTGGTCCATCTTGGGCTTAAAGTCTTTGCCGTTAATCAGTTCGCCGATGTAAACATGATGTTCATTTGGTGTAGTGCGTACCAAATGTTCCAAAGTTCCTTCAATGGATCGTTTGTAGTCCTCAATTAAACTGAAAATGTTACATTAGTATGTTATATATTTAAAAAAAAAAAACAATAAAAACGTACAAGTCATCCTCTTTCTTGCCAGTTTGCAGCCACTGTTTTAGAAGGTATTCATAATAGGAGTCTCCACGAGCCCCTAGAGAAATAGTAGCGAAACTGCGGAACGTTCCGGTATTGGCATTGATAAATATCGGCACTAAACCATCTTTTTTCTCAAGATTATGCACTTTTTCATTGATCTTAGAAGATACCTACGAATTAATAACTAATTAGTATCATGAAGTAGTAAACAAAATATACTATTAACCTCTTCGAAGCTCTTATCTCCAGACGATCGTGCCAGATCTCTAAATTCTAGCTGGAGCGTCGTTACTTCACTAGTCGAACTATCCGGTGACCACTTCGGTGAGTGTGCATTCATCGTGGCCAGATTTACGTCCGAGAATGGAATTCCTGATGGCGAGTTAAAGCATGGCAATAGCCGATTACCCAAGTCAATCTAAAAAAAATACAGTATTTGATTTAATTGATCACCATCAGTTTATTTAGTTTGACTTACCGATTTTGTGAGGAACATCTTGTCTCCACTCAAGTGATATGCCGAAAGAAGACCACCCAACACACGGATTGTAACCTCGAATAAGTTGATGTCTTTATTTATGTCAAATTTTAAGTACTCATCTACCCAATTACGAGCTTCTTCGAATTCTGCAAACACAAATAATTCAATTTATGACAATCTTTTTAATAGTCTAACGATGTACTACCTTCTTGAAGGTCCATAATATACATCGTATCCAGTGAGTCGACGATGGTTAGACCCAGACCAAACCAGTCATTAGAACCCATTGATATGGGTTTTAGGTTATCGTGACCCCATGCAAACTCTTTATAGCCCTTCCAAGCATGACTAAATGCAGCCACCACGGCACGCTGACGTTCATTTGATGGACCCTTAAAGTCCTTTGCTATAATTGTATCCACAGTACCATCAGCCGTATCCGGTTTGTTTGGTCTGGGCTCATCGATTATATTGTCTACTATCACAGCAACTTGTTCTGCTTCTTTGCGTTCGGCGGCACTTTTGTTGGTTAATCTAATACCAGGCTGTTCGGTGGCTGGAGGCTGCCTGAGTGGCTGGAATGATGATTAAATTAATATTATATTAAATGTACGTATTTAAATATTACATACCTGATGCCTAAACGGTTCAATCCGAATATGCCCATGTCCTTCATTTATCACATCCGGCACAACGCTTTCGCCGGGCAGCAAGGACGCTAAAGTAAGCAGTATCACAACAATTGCAGTCAAGATTAAACTCCTCTGACAACGAGACAACTGATTCCAGTGCTACAATCGCAAATCAAATATAAGATACAAATTAACTTGAAAAATTAATAATACGATTTACCCGTTTCCAACTCTTTCGACCTGATGGTGCATATATTCCGTCACTACTTCCACCACCCGGTACCATCACCGATACATGATCCATCTTTAAGTCGTACATACTAATCTGTGACTTGTCCAATTCTAGGAATTACAGAGTAGCTAATGAAAACAGGGGGTTGGCGATGCTATATGTTCGGCACACATTTTAGGCGTTTATACCGACCACAACAGAATCCGTCGCTTCGAGACACAGTTATGTGGACGATAATCTATTAATAACTTAAACAATATCCACTTGATGGCATAAAATAGCTTATTCTAATAAACACTTCGCTTGAGATAATATATAATATATGATATATGAATCCACATAAAAATGTTCTGTATCTGTGCTATCGGTGTTATACTCTGAACAACTATAACTAAACATCGACTCAACCCTCGACATGACGTGTGACGTGTGAGTTGACAGCAATTTGATGTCACGTTTGCATTTTTTATGGTGGTGACATCTATCAGAAAATGTAATAATTTTTATTTTCATTTTTAAGACACATTTTAAAATAGGTTTTAATAGCAAGAGAAACCTACTGATTTAAAGTGCTACATTCGAAAAACACTTCGGTCTGTCGGGATCGAACCAGCGATTCCACTTTCGCATGTCGCATATGATATGTTATGTCATCTGTCAGGGTTGTTCATATGGAATTTATGTAGTATAGGCTTAATACGTCACCAACACAAAATCTGAACATACAATTTTGTTTACATATTTGTTGCTTATCTTTATTTTTAGCATAATTTTCTTATTTGTTCCTAATTTGCTTTTCTTTTATAATGAATACGTGCTAATTTTTAATAATCCGTCCATATTGTTATGACTGCCAAAGAATCAAACTCTTTTGAAAATGACGAAGCCCACGATTATCTACAAAACTTTTTGGACCAGTTCAAAGGTACATAAAATCGTAATAAATATTCGAAATAAAACATTTTTTTCTATATAGAACTCAAGACCACTCTGGTCACAGCTCAAGCTACCATAAAGCATCTAAAGTCTGAACAGGTGGCTCTGAAAGTATTGCATCGTAAGGAAATTGCCAAGGCACATGAACAAATCGAGAAAATGGAAGCAGCCGATGCAGAACAAAAGAAATCCATAGAAAAAGTCCTGCTTGAAACACGTTCAGTAATTATGCAATTGAAAAGAGAAAATGACGAGTTTCGCCGGTTAGTTCATAAATAAAAAAAATATTTTGTATAACATTGTAGATTATACCTCAATTTGTATAGGAATCAATCAAGTTTCGAGCAAACACCACCTCCGATTCAGATCAAGAGACGTAAAACAAACTCTTCAGAAGAGTGCGATGAACCTTCCATTTGTTCGCAGCAAAATATAGATGAATTTAACCGTGCCATTCACGACCTGTCTGTGCTAGATGATGACGTTATCGATGCCACTCCAAAAATGTCAATGACCCGACACAGTTTTCGTGACATAAAACCGCTAGCACTTAGTATGAAGGCGTTTGGCATTGATTTAAATGAATCGGATGATACGAGCGTTGAAGGTGAGTGCTCTGTATCGGTAATGGCAAAAACAGAGATTCCAAAGGAAAACGTTAGACCGTCGGTATCTACAAAACGTATTGAGTGGCAATCGAAAGGATCTGCAAAGACACAGGCGAAACCAAATGTATTTTCCGATTGGGCCAACAATAGCTCGATTCTGTTGAAATCGTCTGAGATTAAAGTTTCACCGCCAAAGAGTCCAAAGAATAAATTAAGTCTAGTCAAGCGTAAACCGAAATCCGTATCTTTGGAATCTGAAAATCATTCGTCAGAAAACAATGATGTAAGAACACACTTTAAATGAAAAATATGTTCCTTATTTACATTTGATTATTTGCTTTTAGATCGACGCGACGTTCTGTAATGAAGTTCCGAATACAAATCGAACCATGCGACAACAGCGACTTAAAATGTTCTCAGTCAAGAAAAAAGAGCCAGCGAAAGAAGATTTCTTCAAGTTTAACGTCACCAAATCAATAATCAAACCAGGCGAGAAAAGTGTTTCCATCAAAAAGGAACCAAGAACTCCACTGCCCACTGACAACTACAGTTATATGAATTCCTCCTCTGTATTCCAAATACCAAATGCAACAGATGAAATCATTTGCATTGACGAATCACAAGCAATATTCGAGTCACAGGAACTAATGCATGGCAATGATGAAGACACATTGGCAAAACCATCAGCCGGAAGGGCAGCTTATGCGTGTCCTGATTGTGCACCGGTATTTGTTTTGATTCATTTAAAAAAAAGTTTACATTAAATTGATTCTTGACTTTCCTTTAAAGTGGTTTAAGTACATTGGAGCCGGTTTAACCGATAAACAGGTACAGGATCGTATGGACAAGTGCAAACGACACAAACGCGAGAAGGACTTACCATCAACACCGGACGGATTCTGGTTACCGTACTTTGTTCCCACTCAGGAGGATGAAAAACAGGAAACACTAGTCGACTATCGGTTTGTCAAGAAGAAAGATCTACAGAATCTTGCGAAAAATAAATAGAACTCATGGCCTTATTTAGGAAAAATAAATACATGTATATAACTAGTAAAATTTATACCGCTCAAAGTGAAAAGCGCGAAACGCTAAAAGGCTGTATTTAAAATAATTATATATATATTTAAATTTGTAAAAATATTTTTAGCACAATATTTTATTTGCGTGTCTGTGTTTCGGTGTAGTATGTGAGTAATATTGTATTCAAGGCATTTCTAGTTTCGCGGAGCGTTTATAACATCCCAGCATCCGTCGCAAACGCGTACGGGTTTGCCGAACTGTCCGCTTTCGTTTGCCAGTGGAGCCAGTTGTTCGGAACAGCTATTACAGAAGATCTCGCCACAGTTACGACAGTGGTGCTAAAAGTCAATTGTATAGAGATTATAGAGTAAAAAAGTATAATATAGCAAACCTTTCGGCGTGTGAGACCAAACTCACGATTGCAGCCTTTACACTTTGTAGTCATGCTGTCCGGCGTCCAGGCACTGGGATCATTTTGAGAAGTGTTATTCTTGTCTGTTGTGCTGGAATCGTTTGAATGCACTTGTTCCTGTAGTTCGGACACCTGTAATTTACTAACGCTCAACTGTATGCCAAGCTCTTCGAGTGTTGTCTGCGCTTCCGACCACTGCTTTTTAATTTTCTCGTACTCAAATTGAATACGTTCTTTTTTCTGTAAATATACATATTAGATAAAATATTTAATATAATTATTAATTATATTTTTATATATAAAAAAATATAAAAAATACCTTGTCATCCTCGTGCAGCTGCCTGATTTTAAGCTGTAGACTATTAATCTGTTCCTTGGACTTAAGTTCCTGTTCTTGAAGCGCACCACGCCATTCACGTTCAATTCGCAACTCTGCCTCGGCTCGAGCAGCTCTGCTCTCGCACGAGCTCACCTGCAGCGACAGCATCTGTGATGTATCCTGTAGAGCTGTTAGACTAGACATTTCCGTAACGTATCTGCGACAGGGCAAATAAATTAAAAAAAGTTGACTTATATAAATGTGTAAATAGAAAATATGAAAACTGTATGTTGCGAAACGTGTCCTCGAGCAATGTGTATATTTTATATTGGCCAATGCCAGTTATTGATTTCATTATTTTTTAAATTTATTAAACATTTTGATAATGAAAAAAATGGGTTAATTTCATGCATCAGATTCAAAAGATGTTGAAAAAAAGTCACTTAAAAATTTATAATTGCGCTCCATGCATAAAATGTGATTATGATTTGATTGATCTTCATTTAAACTTCAGTAAATAATTGAACTGACGTAAATCTTGAATTCTTGACACTTAAAAGACGCAGCCAGGACATTACCAAATCTGTCATAATAAAAATAAGAGAAATAAACCTAACTGGCGTAAATTGTTGATAACTTGACGATAGTACAGAACTTATTGCAAAAAATATTTTTGTGCAAAATAACAATCAATGTTTTAGTAGATTTACACTAAAATTTGTCAAGTTGGTCAATGAAGTGCAAATAGTGTCAAATTACTTGTTGGTCATTCTGTTATCAATACATTTTATCAGACTAGCGTAATTCACTGTAAACAGTAATACATTCTATCAAAAATGAAAGGGAGCTCCATCTTTCTCGACACCAAAAACCATAAAACAAGCCGGCGGCTTCAACCCCAACTTAAGGGGTCAAAGTTTAACCCAAAATAAAAAAAATAAAATTAAGTTTGCTGTTGAGATTATGAGGTTTCAAACAAAAGACAAAATCAGTACCTATCAATAGTAAAATATGAAACGGATCTGACAGTCCTTAAAGAGAAGATTGATGTGACATATCTGAAAAGGAGAGTGATTTTCGGATTTTCGTTTTGTTTAAGAGAAGAGGTAAAAAATATAAATTCAAATATTTAATGTAAAGAGTTGGCGAAAACAGCCGTAACCATTTGAGGTCGATGCAAATTAAACTTAAGCCATGTGCACTTTTTTATTTGATTGACAACTTCGTGGACAATTAGTGTCCAATCAGATTTAATAAAGGTATTTGGCCAATGTTATTTAAAAACAAAATGTGAATAAAAAATATAAACATAAATTTAAGTAATAAAACCATGAATCCCCGCTTTCGTAATAATATAAATTATGCTCTAAAGTTTAACAAATAATAAAAAAACAGCAATTTTGTAATAATCGAGTTACTCGTCCCCATGTCCCTTATATATTTATAGTATAGCCTCTATCCGAAATAAAAAATAATAAAAAGGTGTCGGTCCCGCAGGCTAATTTAAATGTCGATTATCGTTTTTGTCATCAAACTTTAAAATATTGCCAAATTTAGTGTTTTTCATATGGTAATTCTGCTATATCAAATTTCGTGAAAGAAGGTTAAGAAATTATCTAATTGGTGCAATATATTAAATTATAATATATTCACAGATCATTTAATTGGTGGATTATTTTTTTAAGTTCCACTTTTTGGACCACCATTTTTTTTTTAATTCGTGTAGGTGTTTTGTTTGTGCAAAAAAAAATAACCATTCAAATTAATGTCTTTTTGCACACCAAATTCGTAGCTTTAAAAAACTCCTTAAATTATCGTTTGTTTGTAAATTTATTAATATATATATATATTTTCAGCATTGTTTATCTCGCCATTACAAATTTTAATTATATATTTTTCCAGTATACACGCACGCACATCATCTAGAAAGTCATAAAACAGTTGATAATATACAAATTAGTGTTACACTATATGAAAATACAAAAATCAGTATTACGATATAAGAGTTTTGTTTATAAATTTAAATAAATACAGCCAACAGAAAATTAAACATTTCCGATAATAATAATTAATAAGTACAGTTTGTTATGTTTTACGAAGGTGGTTTAAATAAATGGTCTTTTCTTTTATTAAAATATATACACATTGCTGGAGATTGGATTGTACAATTTTCAAATTTGCATATCGTTTTTTTATCGTGTATACATACTTGTTCTCTAACAGTGTAATGGCATTTGCCATTGCCTCCTTTTGGGATTCTAGCTTCGTCATTAATTCGGTTTTGTGCTTTAATGAAGCCTCACACTCCTAAAACGTTGCATAACATAATGGATTTGGAGTGAATAATTGTGTAATACTAAAGTTATGGCATACTATATATATATATATATATATATATATATATGATAAATAGAAGCTGTTATGTATGTATATCTTAAATAACGTTAAGCATGCAACTATAATTAATTATAATATATTTTTGGCGCGAGCTTTTTTAAAGGGGGCTAATAAATCAAATTGCGCCAGTAGAATCGATAGTGCCTGCACCGGTGGTCGATTTGGACATTATTTCCATGGGATTGCCAGATGGTGACTTTCGAATCTTGGAAGCATCGAATGGTGGAATGGGATCGATGTAGTGTGGTTTCTTGATAGGTGGACCACTGTCCGGTTTTGTTTTGTTGAATTGTGTCGCAGAGGATTTGCGACTGAGTGCTGAATCGTGGGCAGCTTGCTCATTACCAGCACGGGTCTCGAGCTTCTGCAAGATATTACCGATCTGCGATGCTTTAATCTGTAGACGTGATACCATCTCACCTTTTTGGGTGAGCTCGTCCTCACATTCCTATATTATTTGTGTATTTTAAATAGTTTATTTTATGACAGAGAATCAAGAACATTGCGACACTAAATATTTTATAACTTTAACTTTTAAACATTTCTTAGAGTGCATATCACAGGGATGTAAAAGAACATTGCTCAGATCAAAACAGAATTTTGTTAATCCTATAAATCTTGTTTAATCATTTGTTAAACATATATTTCATTAAATTATTCTAATTTTATTATTTTAAATATTTTATATTGCTTGCCATTTTGAGCATTTCTTTTACATCCCTGCCCGTCAATCTGCCGCACCCATTTACCCACCTGAAGTTTGCGATACATTTCCAAATTTATCTGTTTAATGTCATCTAATTGCCTGCGCAACGACACAATGGTGTCCTGTTTCTCATGTATGTCTTTCTCCAGCAGTTTCATTGCCATTTCCGTTTCCGCTTTCAGTGACATCTTAAAAATGACGATCAAAATAAAAAAAAAACACTCTGCGCGGATAAAATATTGATATACCTGTAAATCTAATTCTCTCTCCAACTCATGCCGTTTCTTTTTTTCTTCGGTCAGTGCTTCGGCCATTTCCGGATCGATTTGATCGTGTATATTGCGATTGTCCTTCGCCGGTGGTCCGTTAGCACCATTTTGACTGTTCTGACGCAGTGCCAAGTTCTCGGCTTGTAATGCCATCAGACTATTGCGTGCAATTGCCAGATCTTCTTTCATCAGAGCATTGGTGGTGGTTAGACCTTCAACTTTAGTCTGTAGATTTCCAACCGTAGCGCTGAGTTTTAAAAAATATAATAAAACCCTTCAGAGGAAGATAATATTTTATGTAAATATTACTTAAGATGTCGATTCAGCTCTTCAATGTAGTTCTTCTGATCTAGGACAGCTGTCATGCTACCCGGTGCTGCACCTTCAATGGCATGATTATTGAGGTCATCCTCAGGACTTGGTCTTGAGCTCGAACGTAGATACAATGAAAAATCTATGACTCCCTGCTGAGAGTCCAAGTCCTCTTCTTTAACGCACAAATTACAGTCAATCACATTCAAACCAACCAAAATGCCCAGAATTACAATAACCTATAATAAAATAGTATACCTTATCTTCAGACTATATAATATAAGAAAAGAGACCCACTTCTTCGCTCATCATAAGTGCGTGTGGCTCATAGTATTCTGCCAAAGCCTCGTCTTTGTGTTCCATTAGAGCTTGCAAATAGTCGGCAAGCTTCTTCTGCATTAGAGCAATCCGCAGCCAAGCCCGTGCTCGTCCCATATGAGTTCTCACCGTAGGAAGATCCCGAACGCTGGCTGTTATGTCCTGTGCCTCAAAACTATACTTTTCGACGCTCTGCAGAATGTCCCATAGTTCCTTTTTGGGTCCCAGCAGACCCTGTTTCACAGCAAGGATCATTGAAAATGCTTTTATAGTACTATATTATTGGACACACACACACACACCTTTTTCGGCTTGAGTCCATGTCGCAGAACGTGCTCGAGCACAATGAAAAAATGCTGCAAAGGCAGATGATCTGAGTCTAGCATACGACCATAGCGCAAAGACTGCTCCAAAAGTTCCTTCACCACCAGCTTACAAATGTTTACCAGATTGCTGCGTTCAATGGCAGCGGGATCACGTGCTGAAATAACCCACGAGGTATAATTTTATAGAATCAAACCAAACTGTCAAGAATTATATACGTCCAAGTTGGCTGCATTCACCATTTTAAATTATTATTATAATTTATTTTCTAATCTATATTTTTGAAGCATGATTTGTTTACCAAGCGGATTAATATTGTTTTTACTTATTGGACATTTTAGAAACGTACGAAGCTCGGACTCGGATGAAGAGTATGCAGAGAGCTCTGATTATTATGAAGAAACAGCCGAAAGTGGTGACGTTGGTCATTTCGTGGGATCAAATCTATTTAATGGTCCGCGAAAACAATGTTTTTTACGTAATGACGTTGCGTTGTTGGCAGCTAGAAAAGCTTTTGAGGTAAACAATTACAACATCTCTTAAAAAAACACCTTATAAATCACTGCATTTGTTAGGTGCTTATCCCTGCACTGGATGAATCGCAAAAGCTAGAAGATGACACATCTGTGGAATCGATGATGGTGTTCTTCTACGGAACAAAAACAGTGCTTAATAAAATGGTTCGAACAAATGCTCAATACGTTCCAAAACAAGCTCTTTATGATGCAATTGGAGGGTAGATGTTCTCAATATTAAATAACAATACTCTGAAGTATTTAGCTTTACTTGTTTATAGTTTCTTGAACTACGTCTATATACCGCTGGTTAAGTTCTCCTTTTACGCGGGATCGCTAACATACAAATCTGTCATGAAGGTTTACAATCTACAAACATACTGCAAGTCCATGATTAATACAAACGGCAATGGATGGCGAGATCCAATGACAATTACGCATCCAGAAAAATTCCTTATAGAACCACTTACACTACAATCGTCCTCTTCCAAGGAAGGCACCGACTCAAATGCATGCGATAATCTTATTTTAAATAAATCAAACGAGGAACAACTGATTGTTGTGCTGCCTAGACTTGAATACGACGATCGAAGACCCTCGAATATATGGCTACCCTTTAAGCGGAAGCATACATTTTCGTTGCGTTCTCAGTCATCGGCCTTTATAATCATGCGTTATTTTGTGGCCGTTACAAAATGTCACACGGTTCGAGGAGCACCGGTCGGCAGATTTAATGCACAGCTGTACATTTGGATATCAGATAATCTTATGGAACTCATGGATGAGACTACATTCTATCCGGCGCTTGGAGCGATACTGCGTATTATGAAAACACTGAAAGATGCTAAGCTCAATATTCCATCGAAAGTTAAAAAAAACAATGAACTCGAATCTGAATCACCAGAATATAAGAAAATCCAGGATGAAGTAACCAAGATTCAAATTAAATCAGAGGAACCTGGTTTTATTGAAAAGTATTTGAACATGTCGAGAAGCGGTAGTAGGGAAGAAAAACGAAAGTATATAATGATTGCTATTTACGCGGCAATCGGTTGCTTTGTACTGGTTCTGGTGGTGTCTTTCTTAAAGTACCATAAACGCGTTAAGAAAGTAAAGAAGGCAAAAAAACGTAAAATTATTCAACTGTTTGAGGAAGATCCACCGGATTCACCGACAGAAACGGAGACATTGTTGGAGGAGGATACAGAAAAGTGGTACCAGAAAATGTGGTGCTGGAAGAGTAAAGAGCCTGGCGACGAGATCGAGCTGGGACCGGACAGTCCGTCGGTGATTTCACAGAGAAAACATAACGGTATATACTCGTATGTCTAGTAGAACTAATAATTGACAGACAAGATCTATTTCAGATTCCAGGGGATCTCTCACTTCAAGTCATTCGTCTCCGAGTAGACAACCCCTGCTAAAACACAAATCGGAGAATCTTCGAAAATCGACCAGAAACACTGATGTGAAGGTGACTAAATCAAGTAGCTTTAACCAAGCGCAACGCCCATTAAAACCATCTAAATCTCTCAGAGACGCTAGACATGAACTGGCTGAGTCACAGGCCAAAAATAATACAGATTTAAGATTGAAAAGTGGAGGCAGCAACGATTCGATCCATTTAACCAAACCGAAGACAACGCGTATTCCGGTATTTCGTAAACCACAGCAGATTACTAGCCTGGACGACTGCCCGATTTCTACATTTACTCCTTCGTACAGTTTGCGACATTCCGAGACTAAATTGCTGCCCGTCAAACGTGGCATCTTCAGAAAAGTTTGTAATTCAATACATCAATTTGATTAGAATCAAAGAATTTTGATACAGTGTTTTGTTGCAGATGGGAAAGCGCAGAACAAGATTCGTCTGGCACCAGCGATCGAAAACTCATCATTCCACAATGACTGATATAAAACCATAAATACTGATAAATAATATATGCAAAAAACACGTTTCTATACTGCTGAAAATAATCAAAAACCATGCAATCGCTGGGACACAGAGAATTTATCTAATTCATCGTTCGGACGATCAGAAAGATAAATGCCTCGTGTCCAAACGAGAAAAACCAAACAAAACAGGCACCTACAGTAGTTAACCCAATCACGATCGCCCTTAAGTTCATCAAACTTTTCACATGTGGCAATACCGTAGTTTGCAACGGTTCCTCCCTGATCCTGATCGTGATTTGCATTGTGATTGTTGTCCTGAATTTCAAGATCTTGTAGTTCTTTCAGGCACAGCCATTCGCCATCGACGGACACCCGAAAATTGCACAGATAAATAGTATCCTGGGCACCGGCAACCTCTTCCATGGTACCGCCCGTCGTGTGCGAACCTTTTGAAGGTAGCAAAATTGTGTTGCTCGACGCCAGTGAACGCATCGTGCGGCCGTCGAATCTCTGTGAAATTATAGTCGATTATAAAAATATCGATATGGGGTGGAGCGATCCAAGTTCAAGTGTTTCGAATTTACTATTATTTCTTATTTTTTAAGAAAAGCCTTTTATGCAGCAACTCTAACAAGATTAAAATATTTGCCTGAATAAATAAAACTTGAACTTGGCACGGCGCACTCATTATGTGTCTGCTCTGTTTGATATACCTTACACGCACTTCACTTTGTCTAGAATCACAAAAGATTTTCAGTGTTCAGTCCAGCACACAAAATATTGTTTCTTTAATAACCTTAAGTCGTTTCTATGTTGGATATTTATAGTTACTGCCTATGCGCTTTTTCCAAATATAACGTAAGTGACGACCACAAAAAATAATATATTTTCTTCTGCTTTTGTGGTTGCAATTCAACGACTACAAGTTAAATGAAAACTATTGATTTTTCGTGAAAATAGAAACAGGGGAAGAATTGTCGTAGGGTTGAGTCACCATGTTTTTATTACCCCTGCGGAAATACACGTTCTGGCTTAGAGATACAATGACAGTACGAGAGAAAGTATATTTTGTTTACGAAACACTTGTTGTGCTGAAGGGGAAATAGAGGAAGAATATAATCATAGATAGTGGAACGGTGCTTTTCAATTATTCAAGCTCTTTGTTCGAATAGTTTACGACAACGTAAAACTGTATAATAAAATTCATGTTATAGCTACACTAAAAAAAATCTATTATAATTAACACAAACACTGTTATCTCATTTAGGTTAGCAACCTCCAGTTACTATCTTGTAGCTTGCAATCTTGCAATCTACATATTTGTTAAAAAAAATCTATTTTTAAATGTTTTGTTTACTTACTGCGACGTTGATTAGCAGATGTTTGCACAAAACCGGTAACTCCAATACCGGACGACACACTTTCGGAACGTTTGAATGTACCGATGAGACTCTTGAACGATGACACCGACGTGGAGCGCACACTAGACGACACCGCTTCTCCAAAGTCCTCCTCAGTGTCCACTGGACGCACAAACAACAAATCGCTTGGTTCACCCATCACGCAGACAAAAAAACACAATATCACTTTTACGTTTACGCTCGCAATGAGTGCATCTTTGTTTTCGGTGTAAAATTAAGAAATGGAAATGGAAAATTCGAATGAAAACTACCTAATCACTGCGTACTATATTACAAATCGCGACGCGTTTTTTATGTTTATTTGTCGTAATAATAAAGTCAACAAATATGATTGACTTGCGTGATTTTTGCTTCAGTTTGACGTTTGTCGGATAAGATTCAATTCGCCGCATGTCAATAGGATGGAGCAATATAGTCTGAATTTAAGCTGATGATAAGTTTCCACCGATATGTAAAAATCTAGTATAAACCTCGGCGTATAAATAGCAATGATTTCTATGCATAGAATTATCTCAAAAATATGTGCATTTGCCTTGCAAAGTTTTTAGATTTTAGAAATTAAGACTCCTAACCATCGGGAATATGTTGTAATTGTTAGAGCACAGTAGCTCCAAAACAACACATTAGCATGACCTGACCAGTCGTGTGAACCCGTAATGATCAAAGAATCCGGTGTGTGTCATCGCACATATGTCCCACAAGGGATTACAGGATCCAATGAGAGAAATATTTCATGAAACGTGTACCGCAGCAATTTGAAACTTGAAAAAAACAAATACACAACTTTTGTTATAAATTTGTATTATATATTATTTCTGCCATTGCAGAAAGTGTGTGGTAAGTAAACATTGAATGCGCAGGCAGTAAATAGAAATGTATGGGCATTTTTAGGCGTTTAATGTTTACTGGACAAAATGAAGGGAAAAAAATCTGTATTCTTTCAAGGGCATTTTTAGGTGCTAAATAAAAAGATCATATTTTGCATAAACAATTTCTGGCACTAATCGTGCCCATGAATGTCTGTGCCTGTGACAAAAGCGACATCGCACACTAGCCCTATGTCCCACAAGGGATTACAGGATCCAATGAAAGACCCGCTTTTGC
>JANSTU010014309.1:0-14752 GCA_027564075.1 Bolitophila hybrida | reverse complement strand
ATTTTTTTTTTAAATATAATGTAGTCCCTTTTTAGGTCGACACACCTATTCCAGCGAACTTTTTAGTAATTTTCCGGAAGATCTAGATGGAAACAATTGCAGCCCTACATCGGTTATTTTATTCATGGTTTCGATGCTCATGAGTGCCGGCGCATTGTCTTGCAAAAAAAAAACCTTCATGTGAGGCCGTTTTGTAGCGATTTCGGCCTTCAATTGCCCCATCAATTCGCAGTAATATACATTGAACCTCCATCGTACGCTTCGAAGCACTCGTGCCGGCTTAAGTCCATTTCCGGTCACTCATGCTGTTCTCTGGCGTGTAAAATTGGATCCAGGTTTCATCAACAGTTACCAATCGACTCCAAAAGACCACTCGATTCCCAATCTGCATAACACGTTTCCGAAGTGCGCTCGCGTTCGTATTTTTGCTCCGGAGTCAGCATGCGCGGCAACCAGCGGCAGGGTATTTTTTTCATAGATTCGTGTGCGCTCAGTACTTATCTTTGTGACATCTGCAAGCTCGCGCACCTTCACTTTCAGGTCCACCAACACCATTTCAAGTATTTGTTTGACATTTTCATGTGTAACCGCATCGGAGGGCCTGTAGCTGCGAACTTCATTAGCTGTGGAGTTTCGACCACCACGAAACTATCGAAACCAATAATGATTTAGCACTAGCCCCATAATATTTATCCAAATTTTCTTTTGTTTCCTTCGCCGTTTCGCCTCTCAAAAAGAAATGCTTTAGGAGAGACGAAAATATTTTTTCTTTTGTTTGCAGCGCATTGTGCGGTCAAGAAGGTTACTTTTCACCCCACCTAGTAGATATTTAACACTAAGTGCATTTGGCGTTATGAGAAAAAGAAATTATAACCATAAACAATCATTTTACCTTAATTATATTATATTAATTATCAAATTATGTTTTCATACAATTTGCTTCCACACATAAATATCACTTTTCAAATGTCAAAGTAGAAAGAAAACTGCGCCATCTAAAGATCCTAAGTAATATTGAAAGACAAGCGTCATCTATCAAAATAATCTTGTACCTAGTTATTGTGTTTTACAACCGCATAATTAGTACTAAAAATAATAAAAATAAAAGCTTATTACTTTATTATACTGGCACAAATTATCCGTATTAAATAGGTATGTTGCTATTTTTGAATAGTGTGTACTCGGATCCGGCTCCGATGCACGAACGTTCAAATGCGTGAAAATCACACATTAAGTTTGGTCTAATAAAATATATGTACCAAATTTTATTTTTTTTCAAAACACGACGCAATTTACCATATATATTTACGCCGGGCCGTTACAAAAATGTTCGAGCATCTGACCTGTTCGCGTGTACTCCACCCGATATAAAAATAAAGGTAAAAATAAGTGCTAAAAGCTTCCAAAGAAATTGTATAAATAAAAAATGAAAAACTAAGACTGGCGTAATAAATTATATGCAAAAAATGTAAATCAGAATGGGTTTGTAAACAAATGAACGTTCGAGAATCTGGCCTGTTCCGAAAACAGACAACACAAAATATTTGTGTAAACTTAAAATCATTAAAATTAAAGCACATATTTTTATTGTCACATCACAGATTAACTTTAATATTTTTTCAAAAACCTGTAGTAAAAATCTATATAAAAAAAACAAAATACTTGTAAAAATGAATTTATTCTTGACCAATTTCTCAACTACAACGACCACATATTCTTACACTAATATCGTATTTCTTATCGCAATATATATAAATAAATACAGTTTTAATGTATAATATATGTATAAAACAAAATGTGATAATTACGATAACACACACGCACACCTGTGCCATATGTGTTTGCAGGTTCTAGTTTAGTTGCAATCGTGAATTTCAGTGATAAGCACAGACCTAAAAGTACGACAATTTGTTTTTCATTCGGATTAACTAAAATCCAAAATCGAATGTTTTTTTGTGTGTTTATTTGTCTGGCCTATTTAAATATATTCCATAGTGACTAACATAATGAAGGGCTAATTATTTACATATTTATCGTGTAGTTATTTTCAAGTGTTCCTATTTTGTGCATAACTCTCGGAGATTACAAAAATGGCTGACTCAGCGGCTAGCGATACTGTATCGATAAGTTCTAGTTCTTCGCTCGATATGCCCAGCTCTTTGGATACAAACGATAATCCGAAACGGTCAAGCAGCCTGGAAAATATCAAATCCATGTCGTACGTACAGCGAATGGCCATACAGTTCGATAAACTGGTTGAATCACAAGCAGTACCACTTCCGTCCAAAAAATCCCATGTAGAGTGCAATTGGTGGTTGGAAAACAACAAAATCGACGCTGTGGACTTTGGAAGACCAACATTGCTGTTGCACAGTCAGTCACTCGTTGAGCAACCAACACCAGAACCACTATCGCCTGAAAAAAGTGTTTCTGTTACTAGTCTCATTGCAGACGACGATGAAAATAAGGAGACTGCCGAAAAATGGGATAGATTTGCATTTTCTGAAGTAGCAGCTAACGCAGTTGAATCCAGTATCGATCGAGCACAATCATCGACATTTGTTGACCAAGAAGATGTTACTGAAGATATTGAAGAAGCGGAGGAAGATTTTATGAGGTATACAGTATACAGTTTTGATAAAATATTCAAATTCCCGGTAAATATTTATAATCTCGACATTTTCTGTTACGGTCGGATTATTATAAATGTTTGTTATCTTATAGACATTTCAATTGATAAACAAATTTGCCGAAAATAATTGTTTGACGTTACGTTTTCCGTTTTTTTCAGTATGTTTTAATCAATATTGTTTAACTAATTGATTACTATTTCTATTTAATCCAAATAGATATTTTATTTTTTATTCTTCAGTTTTTCATAATGTATTTTTTATATATAGTCGACAATCCTACTTTCAATATAAACCTCATATATACGACCATAACTATAATTGTCGACCATAACGACCCTAGGGTCGTCGACTATAACGACCCTAGGGTCGTCGACTATAACGACCCTAGGGTCGTCGACTATAACGACCCTAACGTCGTCGACTATAACGACCTTAGGGTCGTCGACTAAAACGACCCTAGCGTCGTCGACTATAACGACCCTAGGGTCGTCAACTATAACGAACCTAGAGTCGTCGACTATAACGACCTTAGGGTCGTCGACTATAACGACCCTAGGGTCGGCGACTATAACTACCCTAGGGTCGTCGACTATAACGATCCTAATGTCGTCGACTATAACGACCATTTACTGCATTTCACTCGTGAACATTCTAAAATTGTATGATTTTTCTCTCTCTCGGGAAAAAACATGAAAACACATATACATAAAGCTAGCGCCGCTTTAGCTTTTACGTATGTCTGGTAAAAACCATTTATGAAATCTCTCCAAATATATCTACATTTTGGGTTGCGTTCTAATATCTAAAAAAATACAAATTAAAGGTCAAACGTCAGAAAATATCAATAACATAAATGTATGAGGTATGAATAAAATATTTCTGAAATAACTAAAAAATTTATGTTTAGAAAGAAAATTTATACTGGCTTACATTGCATCAACTCATGTACCGCATTAATTAAAGTTTGTCTTTATTCATCGTCTTTAACCTCACTAATAAATAAACCCTGCCAATTTGAAATACACATTTAGCATATACAACTGTAATATTTTTGAAGAATAATAATTTTATTGTATTATCTATATTGTTTTTTCTTTGACAATAGTTTTTGATTATCATCATTGAAAAATCTTATGACAGACGTCATTTAACGTTTACTGTATATTTGCGTATACAGATTCAACTCTCCAATTTTTTAGCTGGTAAATGGTTCGTGGTGTATGGTTTTATAGTGGAGTTAAGGCAATACTCACTGTTTCAAACTCGCTACTTTAACTAAAGTAGATTTTCTAATAACATAAACTCATCACATACTAAATAATTGCATTTTTTTATAAACATAAGCAATAATTTTTAAATGATTTGAAAACAAAAATATAACTAAAACAAAACATCGAAATTTAAAAAAAATGTTTCACATTTCTGATTTGTTGATGTTAAAACTTAATCACTTAAAAACTCATAACTTCTTGCAGACTTGTTTATTCTAATTGTAGCGCTGGATGTATACATAATCTGGAAATACTATGCTTTCTTAGGATTTGTTAAGCTTGTATTTAATTTAAAAAAAAAATGTATATAATCGTGTTCAATTTGCAACACACCCCATTCGAGTAACGGTATCCATCTTATAAATCATTCATTATTTCTTCCTATATTTAATATTAAGTTAGTTAAGGTATTTAACCTAATTGATTTTCTGTAAATCTTATTATATTATTTTATAATCTAAAATACTATAATAACAAAAAAACAAAATTATAATATACACATATACACCCTGTTGTCTGTGTGCTCTTCGAAAACTTAAGCTGTTCACATTCAGATGGCGCAGTTACAAAACGCTTACCAACCTAAAACGCAAAACAACAACGACAAATGTCAACACTGTCATTGTATTCGTCTTTACTTGTGTGCGTACATTTGAACGAGTTTATATATTTTTGACACATTTCCACTTTTCAAAAATGCAAAACTACAATCAAAACGATTAACGTGGCAAAAACCAAGTACATTTTCTTTAATAAATTATCCAATTCCAGTTCTACACAATGTCCTCCTGGTTAGACCTTGAGTGCCTGCTGTTCTTTGGATCGGCTCTACTGGCTATCATCGTCGTAGTGGTAAGTTGTATTCGGCGCAATTTTACTACTGCATTTTTTGCTTTAGTGACTGTCAGTCGCGATATTTTCATGTTTTTCACTCGCACATCGAAAAAAAACATGTTTTGTATCAATAAGCCGAAATTGGGTTAAAGCAAATTATTGAAAAATATGTAAATAATAATGTTTTTTTTTGTTTAGTTTTATATTTGCACAAAAGCGATCACAACTCCGCATCCGATTGTTGTGCGCTTCGACGAGGAAAAGTATTTTGTCAATTCAGCAACTGATACCAAAGATCCGTTTCCCAGTATAGACGATGAGCCTACATTCGACCTTAGCGTTGTCATACCGGCATTTGATGAGGAAAAAAGACGTAAAACATAATATCAAAAAAAAACAATGAGAAATAAATTTTAATTTATAACATTTCAGTTGCATTGATGTTGAACGAATGTATCCAACATCTGGAGGTAACAGCAAAGGCTAACAAAGCGTTCCGATACGAGATCATTATTGTGAGCGATGGTAGCACAGATAAAACGGTTAAACTTGCACAAACGTACAGCAAGAACTATGGAGCAGACAAGATCCGCGTTCTGGATTTAATTCAGAATAGAGGCAAAGGCGGTGCCGTTCGATTGGTGACACATGATTTTTCTGTTTAGTTTTTATTGTAGAATATCTTTTCTATTTTCGTAGGGCATGCAAAGCACACGTGGAAAATATCTACTGTTCGCTGACGCTGATGGTGCTACAAAATTCTCGGATCTTGTAAAGCTCAACAAAGAGATGGAGGTTCTTGCACCTGAATGGCAAACCGAAGCTATTGTAATCGGTTCACGTGCGCATCTCGAGAACGACGCAATTGCATCGCGTAGTTTCTTCCGAACTGTACTAATGCACGGATTCCACTTGCTGGTCTGGTTGTTTGCTGTGCGTCGTATTCGGGACACTCAGTGTGGTTTCAAGTTACTTTCCCGATCGGCTGCTCGTATTGTGTTCTCGGTAATGCATGTCGAACGGTGGGCTTTTGATGTGGAACTCCTCTTCATTGCACAAACATTGAAAATGCCAATTGCTGAAGTTGCTGTTACCTGGACCGAAATCGATGGATCTAAAGTTACACCGATCTGGTCGTGGCTGCAGATGGGTCGTGATCTGTTTTTGATCTGGTTCCGGTACGCTATTGGCGCATGGGCACTGCCCAAATTGCGACGTAGCTAAAATGCGTTTACATAGTATCCACGCATTATAAAAATAAAAGTAAAACACACATAATTATATATACATACCGCATACGTCTTCAAAGTGCATTTAGTTAATACGATTTGTAGTTATGCATATTTTTTGAGAATGAATACAATTTATGATATCTATAGTGACCGTTTTATTTTATAAGAACAAATAAAGATTTAGAATGTAATTATTTATAATTTTAGCTCATTTTCAATAAATAATAATACAGAAATATATTTGTTTCCTGTACTATTTCGAACAGTTTCATAGAGCTTTCGATTTTGACGTACGTCTTGCAGCGCAGCGTTGCTTGCGATATGCCAAAAGTCCCACGATCCACGAATCAGCATTAACTTCACTTCGGTTCGCGTACAGTGTGTCTGTGTAACAGTATGGCCGCTGAGTTTGTTATTTATCGTACGCGGGTGGTGGTTTATTATTAATATTGTGCAAAGTGAATTCGCGAGTGTACCGATAGTGCCGGCAGCGCATCTCTACACAGCGCAGTACCCTCAGCTGACTCATTTGGGGTCCCCATTAACCACGTTGCCTCGCGCGCGCATTTAAATTACCGTGCACTACTCATCCAGGGGGCTCCAGCCGTAGACCAACCGTGTGTGTGTATATATTTCTTATGTTTTTTTTTTTTTAATCGTGTGTAGGCCAAAGAAAAAGTGCTTTTTTTTAATGCCTTGTGCGCTTTGCGTGTCTTCTCGTGATTTGGCAAACTTTTAATTAAGTCTAGCGTGTGCGGGTGAATGTCAATATTAGCCAAGAGGAGTTTGCGCCCGTTAATGTGGAGTGCACGCTAATAAATAATGTAAATACATACAAAAATACCTGTAAATACGGAAAACGGACATCGGACAGAGTGTCAAGTGTATTTTTTTTTGTCACCACGGAGATTTGTGTGTCAGGTTGGTGGCTAAAAACTAGCAGAACAAGTGCTCTTCATTGTTGGTTATTCATTCTCATTGCGCTTGTGTTATTGTTATTGTTTTGTATGCAATGAGGCGAGAGCTCGGTTCACGTACTTGCGGTAAACATAACAATCATAACACATTGGTAATCTTTTCGATTGGAACTAATGAAATTATATCGATTTGGATTGTTTAATGTTTATGTGACGTGCACCTGGCTCTGTTATTGTTTATGAGTTGTAATTTGTTTTCGCAGAGAGCGTTTTTTTAGTTTTTTTTTTTTTATGTTTGTTTATTTATAGAATTTTGAGTGTTTAGTTGTGTTTAGATGTTTATTGCAAGTTATGTAGATTTCTGTTCATGTTTTGTTTATTGACAATCTGTAAATAGGTTAATTTCGTTTTTAATTTATTTTAGAAAGAAATATTAGAAGCTTTTGTATCCTCGAGGCCGGTCTAGATATATACTATTTATTTGACGTTTGTTAAATCTTTCATTTTGGATTGTTAGAGAGGCTTGATCTTTCATTCCCTAACTTGGTGTCCTTAGCGTCTAAATCGATATATGTGATAGCATCATCTTCCTTTAGAAAAGACTACAAATTTCACAATGGATATTTTTAAGATTATTTTTCTTGTCCTGACACTCGCCACTCTAACTTTACAAGACAGCAAGCTTAAAAACAAATGTTTTTAAGTTGGTTTTGCTTGTCTTCCAAGTTTTCTTTTCATTTATTTATAAATATAAAAACACCAAGACCGGACAGCTTAATACATAAAAAAAATTAACACATTTCATAGGTGTTTCTCAATGTTTAAGCTAACATAGATGGCAAAGAAAAAATATAAAAATTATGAGTTAAGGAAACAATTAAAACTAAGATAATAAGATAATAATTTAAAAATTAGACAAATACTTTTCATCACACACACACACATACACAGATATGTCACAGCATATGAAGCGTTAGACTGTGGCAGAGATACTCCAGTTATCTAAAAGGAGGACATACCGTTAGATTAATTAGCAAGAAATACGTAGCAGGCTCTTTTAAAATAATTCACAGCATTTAAATTATTTATATGAAATCCATGAAATTGATCGTTCGAATATGATGAGACTGGGAAAACTGGATTACAATAAGTAAATGTATTTGGGTGTTTGAAGAATTATTATATTCTTGATAAATATACAGATCTGGCATCCAAGAATTCTGTTTCTGAAATCACCTAGCTGATCATAATGGGGTGTCAAAAAAGTCTTGCGGTATTTTTATTCAATTTTCAATTATTCATAAAATTGGTTACAATCATCCGATTTAAGTCAATATGCGCCGTTTTGTTCGATGACTAGTTCCCAATGAGATGCCAACTTTATAATGCTCCTCTTATAGAAGCTCGCTTCCCTATTGGCCTGGCCCAAAATATTTTTGTAAAAGTAATCATATTATGTGGTCAGGCATGTGGAAGTATAAACCTTCACTTTTCAGAATAACTCTGTTTTGGCTGAAAACTAATATAAATGTCGATCGTGTACTATCACCTTAAAGAAGGTAAATCAAAAAAACAATAATAGGTGGGTGAAATAACCCTAACTAAGAGGTAGGGTGTTATAATGATTCCCACATTTTTATCTTACTCTTCCGTGGACACTAGGGGTCAAATTGTCCCCAACCACAACTTTAAGAATTACTAAAAGTTGTTGACGCGCGAGATCATTCGGAACGATACGGGCAACGCGTCAAATTTAAACATCGTAGGGTCAATTTAACCCATTTGTGACCACCTTTGAAGTGTGACCATTCATTTCATTTGATAGAAACAATTCGTTAATCTATAAGATGTATCTCTATGGCCATTTTTATTTTTCAAAAAAAGTACCTAGAAACCAAAACAAATCACAAAAAATATGTTCTACTTATAAAAATTTGATAAAATTTAACATGTTAATTTTATCTGAAAATTAGAAAAAAATCTGAACTTTATTTGAATTTTCATTTATTCATAATTGATAAATCTTTGATAAAGTTTAGTTAATTTTAATAAAAACAACTGATTTTCATCGTATTGACACGGTATTTCTTTATAAACAACTATTATTGAACTCTTTATCACAAAATAAGTAAATTTTTAGATTACTTTATTTTTGGAATAATCTAAATAAATATCTTTTGTTTATATGTTTCTTGTATAAAAAGTTAAGTTATTGAAGATAAAGATTAAGATTTTTTTATAGATATTTAGAATTAAGAAAGAAAAACAACAAACCAAGACAGTTTCAATGTTTGTATGAGTTAGATAGTTTTTCTATAATTAAAATATTCAAAACCATTTCAAAAAGCAGATTCTAATCAGCTGAAATGACTGTGTCAATAATATAATAAAAAATATTAATAAATTAAAATAGGACTGATCTTATCAATTATTTATAAATTTAATGTAAAAAATAAAATTAAAACACCATCAAAATATAAAATTGAAAAACTAAAAATGACAATGAAAACAAATTACAAATCCCAACGCACCGAAACCAGTTTTAAAGTGCAAGTAACAAATACAAAAATCCCTCTCATAAAGATCGTGCGATCACAATCACAACAACAATATTTCCTCTATATAGATATAAGTGTGTACGTGCGACGCAACGTACACGCCTCAACACGTTCGAACATGATCAAGCAAAAGGATACGAAGATGTCCGATCGTCTGTATGACATCGTCAAAAGTGGCTCGATGACGAAACGATCGCAGAACAAAAAACGTTTTACACCCGTCAACTATAAATTGCGATGGTTCGAGTTGACCAAACACTTTCTCTCCTATTTCGATGTTGAGAGCGTCGAGGTAAGATTTCGGTTTATTATTTAATTTTTTAATTTTTTTTTTTTTATTTTCAGTTTTTTTTTATATTTTTATTATTCTTATACCTTGTTCCTGTCTTATTTGAACTAATTTTATTATTTATTTTTTTTATTCGGGGTCTTAGTAAAGATCTTTTTTAAATCATCTGAAATCACCAAGAAGGTCACTACAAGCCAAATTAAGAATTGGACATGTTGTGCCATAATGCAGAACACATTTTAAAATTTCTTAGTTTTTTTTTTTAACACATAGTTTTTATAATATTTAATTTTTGCTCGAAAAAGTGTTAACATTAGGTCAACTTAATTAATGCATAATTAAGTTAATATTTTTTTATCATTTCAAATAATAATCTAATTAATCGAACATACAATTTTGGCAAATTTTGTTAGTTATCAAAATTAACATCAAAAACAAATTTCGAATTCTTAGTAATTTTATTAAAAAAATCTATGTACACTACCGGTCATAAGTATTCGATCACTAACATTTATGGATGCTTCTTTCAAAATAACTGTTTTATTTCAACACCTTGCAAACAGATAAGTAACAGTAAAACATATTTTTTAGCGATTAGGCACAATGAATTATTGCCATTATGTTTTTATTGCTCAATTTACAAGTATCATCGATACACGATAATTTGGAGCGAACTTTTCGGTACAAATTGCAGAGCATTTGGTCGTCGATTCATCCACGAGAGAACCTTGGAGGTGGAAATGTTATGGTTTGGGGGTTATTGGAGGGCTATTGGAGTTGGTGATCTTATACAAATAACGAAAAACTTACTGCTCTACGATATCAGAACTTTGTTTTGAATCACGTTGAGCCTTCTGGATTCAAGTTGATTGCTCCTGGATTTGTGTTCAAACAGGATAACTATACGAAACACTCAGCTAATAGTACGAAGGCACTTTTGGCAAAAAAAAACAAAAACAAAACTATGAATTCGCCATCTCAATCACCCATAATCCCAAAATGTACGCGAGAGTATCCACCAACGTCAAAAATTTGAATATCACTGGAACAACATTTCCAAACAGAAGTTTGAAAAATTAGTACAAAGAATACCGAAACATTGTAGGGCAGTAATTGCAAAAAAGGGAGGACTTATTGACAAATGAAATTTCTAGGGAAGGTTCAATAATAATTAAATTTTCTTTTTATTAGTATTTTTTCAAAAATGTAATATATATGTTTTTAATTTTTGATAAGAAGCTCTAGGATTTAATATATTGTCAAAAAAACTCTTGAGTGTTGTTCCTTAATTTAATTACTTCCGGAGAAGCGGATGGAGCAGACAATATCCTGATAAAACTCGTCAAATCTGACTTGTCCCTTTCAACAGAGATTCATTCTATATTCCCCATTAGAGCAATGTTATTTCATTCGATAATCGCTTTCTCCAGGTAACACGACGAGAGTTTGAATGGAAAAGTAGATTTTCTTGAGACATGGCATTATGAGCAAATGTCCAGTACCAACATTTAGGATTATCTCACGTGAATTTGTGAGCGAAGTAAACGATTTTTGCTTTCTCACAATGTGTCAAAAAATGCTCACATAGCTCACCGGATTGTTTGTTCGTGAGCATGCTCACTTTTTGGTTTATATTGAAATATTTGATTTTAAATTAGTTCATAGGATTTAAAGCCTTCTCAATTTCTTCTCACAATCCACTGTGAGCTGAAACCCAGAAAGTGGGTACAGGTTATAGGCATCGAGCACCACCGATGGAGTCCGTCAGCCATCACGAATGGACTCAGTGCTCTAAACGGACTATTAGGATGGATTGTATTTCCTTGTTTGAGGCACTGCAGTTCGTTCGGGTATGATATTATCTCGACATCGCTGTCAATTGTGGAATCAATCCATCGGCTAATACGGATATACTTCAGATGAATTAGCAAAAACTCACTGTTTTACCATTGTAGAAGGTAGCGCCTAAAGTTTCGGTAGTGTTCTGCAAATAACAAAACCTGCCGTTGTACCGCCATTTGTTCTGATGCGCCGAGCTCGACTTGATTTAATCGAGTCGTTGTTGTAGATACCTTGAAGATTCGTAAAACTCTTCGCATTTGGTTTCGTCGCTTGTTTGGCTACGCTTTCGAGATTCCACTTCCAGCTCCAGAAATCGAATTAAAATCTCTTCCAAAGACACATTGTGCGATAATGTACAATTTGATTGTTCTGGAAGTGGATCCATTGAAATACAGTATTCTGTAGGAGTAGGAGTTCCAACGGCACCTCTTCTAATTCCAGGAAGAAGCAGGCTACCATAAACATCTTCGTCCAGAATAATAGATACACTTGATGTTGCTCGGAGAATTCTTGATCGGCTAGTAGCCCTTTACATGAGGACTGTCTGTATGATCATCAGTTACAAGCATATTTAAGATAGGAAGCATAAAACAATTACGATTTTTTAAACCGCTGTAGCTCTGTCATTTTTCAATTTGTCAACTCGAAGTTTTGTCTACCGTGAAAGTAGACGTAATTTGCAAACCTTTTCCGTCTTTGTTCTTGTGTCTATGTATTTTTATCCCTCCCTCCCAGATTCACCAAAATGAGTAAACGAGAACGAAATGTCGTATACAAAAAAATTACTTTCAAATACTCGCACCGCGATATTTAGAAAAATGAAAAAGAAAACAAATGTTTTTAACCATCATACCTTAAATTGTTGACAGAATATCATCTGCTCTTTGATCCTCGTTGAAATGGAAACGGTGATTGCTTTAGTAGACCAGCCAGCATTCGCCCCTCCAATTCCAACAATATTCCACTTCACGTTTCTGTCTTTTAGCCGACGTGTCGCTGCTTCTGAGAGCCTTCTTTTGCGAGTCTACAGGTGAACTGTAGTTCAGTCATATTTTTTTTCTGATGTATTTTTTGTTTTGGATTTTCATTATTTTTTTATGATTTATGTTCATTCTAATATTTGTTCCGATCAATTCAAAGAAGACAAAGGAAATGCACAAACACAAACTAACAGGATCAGCTAATATAACGCTGAGTCCGGTGCGATTTTTTATAAATTATGGCAGGCACATATATTGATATTTGTGCTATATATATGTTCATCAATGGATAAAAGATGCGCACATACACCAAACTGCATAAAACGTTTGTTGCTGGACGAATTTTTGCATATTTATCATTCAAATTCAATTCATTATTGTTTGATAAATGGATAAACCTCTTTATTGCATCGAATCTCGATCGAGGCCATCTCGGAACGGCCATCTCAAGCGACCAATATAGACTCATTGTGGTAGCACATATGAAAACCGCTCAGAATAAGGATATAATAGTTTTAATTCGAATGGTTGCAGGTCAAGGATTGCATTATTTTGCTGAGCGTATTCGTTGCTGAATCCGATGATCAGATCTACCATCCCGTCATCGAAGAAAAGATGAAACAAAAAGTTTATTCACTTTGCGACGAAAATTGCAGCTCAACGTACCCAATTGTCTTGCAACTCTATTTAGGTAACATCAATGTATAAAGGCTCCTCTCTTACGACAAGCCGCCGCAAAATAGTCGGCCAGAGATTTGTGCAATATTCATCAGAAGCGGTGCATTCTCGTCCACAATATCATCGTCAATGAACTCATGGTCGCTTGCCTCACCCACCTCCGGTGGAACGTAAACGACATTCACTTCGGCCAACCGTTGAACTCCGACAACTAGCTCATCCTCTTCATCGGATTATTCTAAGAGCGCCATAATTTCATCCATTTTCAATGCTTTGTGTAGCCTCATGTTCTTCGAATAACACAAACAAAAACACATGAAACACACAAAAACAAAATTAATCACAAATCCCAATTAATTCACCGTATTTCTCTTTCAATTGACACAATAAGTAATTAATTATCTTACGACAGTAGATATATACAAATTCTAAATAACAAAGCAGAATTAAGTAACACAAACAACAAATGAAATAGCGGCACGGGCGACGGTCACATATAATATTTATGTGCGTTTGCACTGTCCGCTGTCCACTGTTCGGTCGTCCTTACTGCTCACTCCTCAAGTCCTCTGCCCTGTACGTGAGATAACATTCGCACACATATAAACATATATCATGTTTTAATAACGGGTTAATGTGAACAAATTCAAAGTAACATTGCAATCATTCGTATTTTGTGAACGTTAGGAAATGGATTCGTACAGTAGTACAGACGATAAAATAGTAGTACGTTGAGTACGATCGTAGCACTTTGGCTGCACTGGACGTACGTCGTGTATAGTCGCACTGTTGCATGTGTTCATTTGTGACTTTGTGTTGAGGTTTATTAATTCATTCTCTTTCGTCCGTCTCTTTTGACTTTTCTCGTTATTTGTGCGGTAATTTTTGGCGTCATCGGACGGTCAATTTTATATAATAACGTGATAGTATTGTTATGATAATGAATCTACGAACCAGGAACTCTTGGATATTCTCCAGTACTGGAATCATCTTCTTCTTCTACAATAGGTTAACAAGTATGTACAATATTTGAATATTGAATGTGAGAATAACATAGTTTTACTTATAACAACGCGTACCCACCATTTAGATTGTGAATATTCAACGCATTGTTGAAGAATTGAAATGGAAATATTTCTGGATTGCAGATATATTTTAAATATGTGCAAAATCAAAATTTTAAATAATAATGAGTTTCTATCTATCTATCATTAAACTAACTAAATTACTTATTTTTTGTTCATTTCAGATTCTTCTTGATTTGTGTACCACGAAGAAGGCGAGCAATCCGAGCAGAATCGTCAATAATTTATGTGTTTATTCAGTTATTAATTACCGACATCTATGAAGAACTCTTGGCAACCCTCGCCGTCATTCCCCGCGGTGACATTATTGTCACTCTTGGCGATTTTACCGTCAAGGTAGGGTCCGAAAATGAAGCGTTGACCCATGTAATGGGAAAGCATGGTCTGGGGGAAATAAATGAAAACGGCAACCTCTTTGTTGAGCTGTGCAACA
>JANSTU010014308.1:0-29510 GCA_027564075.1 Bolitophila hybrida | reverse complement strand
TGGTGGGATTGGAAGGGAATCATCCACTTTGAGCTGCTCCCATATGGCCGGACGCTTAATTCTACCATCTACTGCAACAAACGGGACCGCTTGAAGCAGGCGATCGACCAGAAGCATCCAGAATTGGCCAATAGGAAGGGTGTAGTGTTCCACCATGACAACGCCAGGCCACACACATCTTTGGTATCTCGTCAGAAGCTACGGGAGCTTTAGGAGGTTTTATCGCATCCACCATTTAGCCCGTACATAGCGCAAAGTGATTACCACCTGTTCCTGTCCATGACGAACGCCCTTGGTAGTGTAAAGGTGGCCTCAAAAGAGGCTTGTGAAAAGTGGCTGTCCGAGTTCTTCGCAAATAAGGATTGGGATATTATGAAGTTGCCGTCTGGAACTAAATCCGATCACTGTAACTCTTTTTATAAAGCATTGAATAAAGAGCAAAAGGCGGAATGGAGATATTTGACAACCTTATATTTAAGTGTGACTGTTTTAAAATAATAGTTTTTAATTCAAAAAGTATAAAAATAATAGTATAATAGTATTAAAAAGTAATTACAAAATATAATTTCCCTATTCAAATCATGTAATATCGTTTCTAGCTACATTTTTTTTTTTATCACAGCATCATGTTTGTCATCGATACGCATGTCGAGATCATCCCAGCCCCAGATAAGTGCTTCATTGTCACCCTGTTTAGGAAATACAGTAATTTTGTCGCTGGTCAACATTCCATTACCCGTGCGTGCAGATCGTTTTCTTATCATTTCGTCAGAGACTGTCTTCAAGTCGTATGCCCAACCTATGTAGTACATTATTAGCTATATTTACAGTGAAACTATATTATGTAAATACCAATTTTTGCAAATAGATCTATGAATGCTGTTGTTATATTTAGACTGTAGTTGCCCAGTTCTTTTGCCTTGTAGTCCCATGGAAATACATGATGGTAGTTGTGCCATCCTTCGCCCAGTACCATCCAGGCAACTAGCCAATTGTTGGCCGGCGTTATTGTACTAATATTTATACTTTAGCTTATTTTAATGAGGATTTTTAATTTTCAATTTCACCTGTCATACTGCCTTGTACCAAATACATGTGCCGCACTGTTCACCAGCCAGGTATTATTTAGCGAAATGGTCCATCGCGTCACAGAACCTAGAACAAAACAGTCCCAGTACGAGTCACCAGTTATTGCGTGCAAAACAAATGCTGGCAATATAAAACAGAACAATGGCATTAACAGGAAATAGTATCTGAAATAAAAATGATTGAATTACATAATTTTTTTATTATTTAACATCTATAATATTATTTATTTGATATGGATCTCACTTTTTTTGAAACATAACAATTCCATCCTCATACAAATCAGTAAGATCGATCTTTTGGCCTTTTTCCTTTACGTCCGGATGTTTTTTGACCAAAAGCCATCCGATGTGAGCAAAAAATATACCACGTTTTATGTTATACGGATCAGCATTCGTTTCTGTGTGCTTGTGATGTAATCTACAAAAATTGCTTAAGCTTATTTTATTTGTTAAATAAATTATTTATGCAAGCTATTTAAAAAAACAGTATCACTTCAAAACCAGTAATGGAAATTAGTGGAAATCCCTTGTTGGAGTTAAGGGCATCGATTTTTATAAACAGATTTTAAACTTTTGAGAACAAGCTGTAATGTTCACAAATTAAACGTTACAATATTTCAATTTCTTAGTTTATATCAATTTCAATTTTTATGTAATATTGAAAAATATAGAAAACTGAAAATAACCAAATCTCCAACACAACGAACTTATGGCCTAACTTAATTTATATTACTTTATTAATAAAATTCAAAATCATCAAATATAAAATATCCAAAATATGACCAAATCAATATCGATGCGATTTAAACCACTTCGAGAAAGTAATTACACTTTTTTCTTCTTGCTAAATCCGATTTCAGACTTTACGCCAAAAATTTATATGTACATTAAAGAAGACATACAGATGTAGCCTAACTAAGCAACAATAAACAAATACTAACTAAAAATATTGCCAATATCTTGGCCTCTAGTTGTAGAGCTTACATAAGGCCGCGAGCAAGTCATCCCCCCCTCTGCTGTCCCTTCAATTACATACCACTTATAATTGGTCATATAATGACGACTGGTAGTATCGATGTGCACTATGCAAAGCCAGTAAATTAGATTTATCTAATGAATTAAATCTCAATCACTGCAAAGCTGCTCAGGATCTTTTATACCCAAGAGATAAACGATATGAAACGAATCTAGACTAAATTCAATAGAATATACAACATGCTAATGAATAAAATAGCGGACAAATCAAGAGGACGCCATCCAACAATCATTGCATGGGACTTCAACGCTTTGTTAACCGATTTTTCGTTACGTTTTTTAATAATTCACCGCCATAACGGTTCATCGCTCACACTTTGCGGTTTTTTTAAATGTTTTTCTTTCTAATAGAAAATAACACATAGCACCAATGTCACGTGTACTGTTTTATTTATAATACTCCATTATTGTTTAAAATAATTTAAATTAAAGTTACAATACAATCATATACCAAAACTATATAAAGATGATTTTTTTTAAATCAAAATTGTATTCTTCAAAGCATAATTGAACAATATTGAGCAAATAGTAATTAAATATGGAAAAAGTTAAAGTTGTGAAATCCAAAAGAGGAAAAAATAAGCTTGCTGTCGATGGATACTTATAGAATTTGGAAAAAAAGTTGAACCAACATATTTTTCGTTGGATATGCGAAAAATAATATGGTTTGCATTGCAAGGGACTAGTTTCTACCCTTTTTTGTGACGATAGCCACCATATAAGCAAAAAACCATCAATACATGTGCATGATCCAGATGATGCCGGTAAATATTTGCACTAGATCAATACAAATGTACGCACGTTAGCAGCAATAACTATTATGTTGCCTGCACAAATAATTTTGGAAACTGAAATTCAATGTTTACCTGACGTTAGAAAATTTACATCAAGCAAAGCAGCGCAAAAAATGAAAAATTAGCCGTCAAAGAAAGAGTTTTGTTCGTGAGCCCCTATCTTTATTAGAAATAAAAAATCCAGAAGATATTCAAAGCATTGAAGGTGAAAAGTTTGTTCTCTCCGATGACCAATTTAACGAAGAAAGGAATTTAATTTTTGGAACCGAATATAGCCTAAAACTTTTAAGCAATGCTGATTTTTGGATTATTGATGGAACATTTGCAGTTGTTCCAAATATAATGAGGCAGTTATTGACGATTTGTGTAATGGTTCATGACACTATTGTTCCAATTATTTATTGTTTAATGTCAAGCAAAACAAAAGAAGCTTATGAACAATTATTTTTTTCAATTTGTGGTTTGTGCTGTTTTCATGGATTCGACCCCACTCCAAAAATAATTCTAACCGACTTTGAAAAGTCAATATCATTGGCTGGGAAACCGTTTTTTATGGACGCAAAGTTTAAAGGTTGTTACTTTCATTATGGGCAGATTATTTGGCGAAAAGTGTAATCTCTTGGTCTATAAAGGAATTATAGTTCGCAAACCAAATACGAATGTAAAATGTTTGGCGTATATGGATATATCTAATGTATCAAATGCATATTCCAACATTTGGCAAAGATGCAGGATTAGTTGCGAAATGGTTAAATAAATAAATCAACATCGAAGAAAGCATATTCGCAAACATTTTGGAGTGTTGCAGATCAAATGTGTTTACCAACAATACAGAACAATCATGAAGCTTGGCATCGCCGCTTACATGTTGTGGTTGGTCATAAGCACTCAGGTGTATACGAAATTATTAGTTCTTCAAAAAGAATATTTACACATGCGTGTTGTATTTCAGAAAGCCGAAATGGGAGAAATGCCACCTTGTTCGACGGAAAAAATACAGAAAGAAAAGAGAATTAAGGAGAATTTTAGGAAATAATATATCAATGACAGATATCGAAAGTTTGAGTGGTTTGGCAAATAATTGCAACTTAACTAATATTAATTAATGTTTTATTTTGTATATATTGTTGATTGTTAATTGTTAATTGGTCAGCACCAATTGCGGTTGGTATTGAAATAATCATACAAATATACCAGTAGTTTAATTTACAATTACAATTTTGTTTAAAATAAATATTTTTAGTATTTTTGTGTTAGTTTTATTATTAATTGTGTATTTGTGAATTAAATTGGACTTAACCACAAAATGTAAAAAAATGTCTTTGTCAATATGATAGATGAGGTGAGCAGAGTTATTGAATCTTTGGTTTTTTTTTAAGACTCTTCTCGAGAGGTCGAGAAGGTTACAAAATAACAACTTGAATGGTTATCGAGGCGGCGGATATAGGATGCACATATAATTTTCGCGGAAATTGTTTGCCGATAAAAAAAATCAATCAACAATCGGCTGGAAATGGAATGCCCCAACCCATCAGTAAATCAGATCAACCTCCTGCAGTTGTTATTCCAGCGGCAGTTCTCATCTCTGCAGGTATTTTTTTTATTATATACACATTTTTCAATATCTAATATATTTTTTTTAATTGCAGCAAATTAATGCCAATATTATTCCAATTCCAAGGATAATATTTATAATATATAAAAACTGGATTGCAAACAGAACAGTTGGCGCATGCATGGCGCTTCATTAGGCAACAAAAACGAATGGATGCAGCTGGAGAATTAACACACAACAAAATTTAACTAAGGCTAAACTAATTCAGCAATAATTTATTGTTTTTATACTACTCACTGTACAGAAAGGACTCATTGAACTCGATAGATTCATGAGATTAAAATATTTTATTAATTAAAAATAACGGAAATTATGAAAATTCTACTTTGTAAACTTTGAAATTCAATATTAAAGTGTAAATTAAGTTTAGACTTTAGAATAATAGAGATTATGATTAGCTTCGTTGTTAAACAGTATCATGTGATGTTTCAAAAATTGATTACATATCATTAAGTAATACATTAATACATAAAAATAAATATATACTTAATATATATGTATATATACTTTAATCAATATTCAAATAAAAACGTAATCTTGCATTAACCAAATTTCAGTTATGATTACAAAAATATTATTCTAAATTTAATTTCCAGCATTTTATATATATTTAGTTATTAATGAACATACAAACATAATATTTTGATGGAATATCACAAATAAAACAAGCACTGGTCAGCACAAGTTGTGATAAATGTTTAAATATAAAATACATACATGCTTCATTAAATTGACAAGCTTCTATTTCGGTAAATCGGAATGTTGTTAAAGAAGAGTAAAGATACGAGTAGCCTTTACAGCTGTATTTCAGCCAGTTGACGACAGTTGCCGTTTAATCGCCTCGAGCAACTTAAGTTTTTGGTGAATTTTCACTGTTGGCTACTGTGAGTATGTCAACTGTATTGTCAGTCACTGTTAACAGTTGAAAATTTGTTTTTATTTTTCTTTGGATGTGAAAAGGATTTCGATTATGTACCCAAATGTCAATGAAAACTGGATCGTGGCGCGGTCATAATTACATGATTACACGAACTGCTACTAAAACTACTAATATTTGCAGTTGGATAACAGTTGAATATGTGCAAATAATGTAGCTTTGCATAGAATGAAAGAAGTCTATTTAAGCAGCTTTACAGCTACTTGTTTTGTATAATGTTCAACCGGGTTTCTGTGACTATGCCATCGGAGGTGGTATGATGCCGGGAGTAACTCAGTTGAACCCCACTCATTGTTGAGTTATTATTATTCTCACATCTAAACGTCAAAACTCAGTAATCAGTGCGATTATGATAAACATTAAAAAAATATAATATAACTTTAATTCATTTGTAATTTATTAATCATTATCGCAATGGCTACTGTGACTATGGCAACTGATATTGTCAAAGTCACTGTTAACAGTTGAAAATTTGTTTTTATTTTTTGTTTTAGAAACGTAAGTTTCATAAGTTATATGATTAAGCATGTGCCTAGCGTGTGACCGACTATGAGCTTATGTATGAATTTCAATATGATTTTGGATGGAATGAATACATTTCATCGACGCTCCCTGGTTCACATCTGCCCGGAATGACGAAAAGAAAGACGGCGAACGTGTCTCTGCATCCGAGCAGAGCACGCCGCTTTAATGCCAAAAAAGTGATTGCGTGGAATTTCTACATCGAGCTCCTTCATTATAATGGCAATGAGCAATATCCACAAATTTGTGGTTCTTCTTTGCATGTGAAAAGGATCGTGGCGCGGCCCAAATTACATGATTACTCGAACTGATAATTTAATATAATAATATGCGCTGTTGACTGTTTAAGTGATTACTTGAATAGTCGACAACTGTTAACTGTTAAATACATAGCTGACTCATCACGCATAAAAGTGATACATAAAAATTTTACTTATGAAATTAACAGAACAATAAATAATAATAAATTAATACTTTCATATCATATGTCAAAATGCATTAGAAAATAATAGATTCCAAACTCAGTAAATTATAAAAAAACTGTTATTTATTTCCTTTGTATTAACTTATTTAATAATCAATTATTAATAATAATAATTTAACATTTGTGATATCAATTTTGACCGAGATTCTGACATATATATTCACAGATGGGCGATTGCATATATTGAGTGATACTCACTTCGGTACTCTTAAATGGCGGTCATTTTTATATAAATATACAACATGTATATGTATTGTACGGTGTTAAATGACAGCGTCTAACAAACATTTACAAACCAATTCTAACAAATGTGACAGGATAAGTGACATAGCACCGAAATGTATCAGAAATGAAACACTTTCATTTGTATGAATACCCAATCGGCCTCCAATGTAATATTAATACATTAATAATGCATTAAATTATCCATCAAAATGTCGCAAAATATAATCGATAATGTTTCTCATTAACGCATACATACGCACATAATAAATGACATATTTAGAGCGGCCCTCTTTGCCTGTTGCCATTGGCAATGATTGATTGTACACATTTTTATGTAATATTTCAGCCCTCTATATAATCCGCATAGGTACAATTTTCGGACGTTAATGCATCTGTAAGAAATATATATGATTATTTGCATTTTTTTCTTTTTTAGGGGTTTAAAAAAAAGTAATTTTGACTTTGGTGGATACGCGTACATTTCGGTCCAATTCTTCCCACAGTAGCTCGTTTGGGTTTAAATCGGGTAGCTTTGAACATCTTTTGGTTTTACTTTTAGCTTAGTGTTTTGGATCGTTATCCTGTTGGAACACAAATCCAGGACCAATCAACTGAAATCCAGTAGGCTCAACGTGATTCAAAACATTGTATAACATCATAGAGCAGTGAGTTTGTCCGTTATTTGTATAAGATCACCAACAAAAAAAAAACACCACAAACCATAACATTTCCACCTCCATGTTTCACTGTAGGAACAACACACAGATTTGAGGTTCTCTCGTGCTCGAGGATGAATCGACGAACAAATACTCTGCGATTTGTACCGAAAAGAACTTGGATTCGTCGCTTCAAAGTACATTAGTCCAGTCTTCGTAGGTCCAATGTACGTGCAAAATCTAATCTTTTATTAATATTAATGCCCTCATTAATCACGTTTCTTGTAAATGTCTTTTTTACTGCTTAAGTTCATTTCTGCGGCAAGTTAGGGTGATGTTTTGAAACGGTTTCTTTTATAGTTTTTGACTAGTGCCCTATCCTAAGTTGTAGTAGTTTTTTGTTGCGAATTTCACCAAATTCATTCCATTTTTGAATTTTTCTTACAATTTGACAAATAGAATATCCTTTTTTGTGAAGAATAATATCTTGAACACGTTTTTCAGTCGATACTTCAGCAGTCTTACTCTTACTAAAAAAAGATAAGACTGATCAATCTTATTTTAAAAGGTTTATTATAAGGTACATAGAAACATTTTTAAAATAAATTAAAAAATTTACCGTTTATATAGGTTTCCCCGAGGTCAATACAGTAATAAAATGTTGTCGGTAAAAGGGGGAGGGGATGAGGTTTAAAATAGAAAGAAATACAAAAGGCTCACATATTACATATACATATAACTTTTCTGTTAACATGTGTTTTGAGTTGGAATAATATGTTTTATGATTGTGTAGAAGGGCGGAAGGCTAATAGCGATATAAAATTAATGTGTTATGTTGTTAAGTTTTAAAGTTATATACACATTTTTATAATAATAATTTTTATAGGTAATTTATTGTGGTAGGGATGAATTGTGCGAAGATACGAATTGTGCAGGACGTATTGTGCGGGACAAATCAGTCTAGCACCACAATAATACAATGCTAAACACTAAGAATGATCATGTATCACTGAAAGTTAAAAATCGCAAAATAAAAGTTCAATTGGTTTATTTATCTGTTTGCAAGTTAACCATAGCCATAGCCGAGTGGATTACCGCGTTGGCCTGGCCTATGGGAGGTCGCCGGTTCAATCCCGGCCGGCAGACCGAAGTGTTTTTCTAATGTAGCACTTTAAGTCAGTAGGTTTAACTTGCTATTAATAGCCTATTTCTGAAAAAAGTTATTGATTTGGAATAACGGAACAATAATGTCAACAATAACATACACACGCACCCTGTATAGAACAATAAGTGTATGATGGTGTTGATGATTCACGATTCCGAATATAAGATAACAAGATAGATCTCGGTGCATAGAGATATCTCAAAAATACGCGCATTTGCCCTGCAAAATTGTTAGAGTAATAATAACCGTCGGGGATGTGTTGTAAGTGTTAGAGCACAGTAGCTCCAATAGGGGTAGCACAGCACATTAGCATGACCTGATCACTCGTGTGAACCCGTAATGGTCTATGAATCCGGTGTGCGACATCGTATTTCCCACAAGGGATAACAGGATTCAATGATGATGAAGTTATCATCAATTAAAACATCCAGGTGTTTAAATATAACAGTTATTTTGAAAGAAACGTCCATAATAAATATTAGCGATCGAATACTTATTACCGGTCATAAGTATTCTGTATATCTTATAGACCTCGAAAACCCAATTTCTTCAATTTTCTCCAGCATAAAGTCATGGTCATGATGATTATGTAGCGCTTACTAATCACATAAACAGTGTTTCCGATGCCGACGTCGTCTTCGAATCAAACCGTGATAATATCAGTGTTATTCATGGTCGAACAACTGTTTCGGGGTTGGACAGATCAGGCTAAACGCCGCAGTGTTTCACAGTTGAAGGTTATCGACGACAAACATTTCGTTGTTTAAATCACTAAAGGTGGTGAAATCTTGCTAAAACCTATGCTATATTTCTCCTGACACTGGTACTCGAAAGGACTTTTATTTCAAATATTTTTCAATCCTAAAATGTAAAATAATTCTGGACATAATTGTTTTACTCGTATATAGGTTTTTAGTATTTTTAGCTTTCTAGAAATCATAAGCTCAAGAGCTGCCCAAACTTTGTGTATCAGGTTATTCGATTTTGTTTATGTTTTCCGTCACGATAGACAATATAGTTGCAATTTTTGTGGAAAGCATATTGATATGTACCTATATCGTCTGTGGTTTTAGGGCGCAGCTCTATTAGAATAGAAATTGTATTTGCATTCAACCAGAATAAAGCGACTTTAAAAGTACATTATGAACAAAAATCAACCTAAACGTATTAAGGAATACAAAATACTTGCAGTGAACTTAAAAATGTTAATTTACTCTTAAAGAACAATTTTGATTACTAAAGCTAGATTATTCTACCACTAACTTTTGGCTAGAAATATACAGACGTTGAAATAATTCAGGTACTTTTAAAATACCCTGTATTTCATAAAAACGTAAATGAACTTCATCTACAATTAATGTACTCAAGAACAGTGATTTTTTTTACACAAACATTTTGAATTACCACTTTTCCATATCCAAAATTATTATGTACATGTCTTTCACGTCTATGTTTAAAACTGTCTAAAACTTATGTTTAAACCTTTTTTTTCGTACCTTGGTCTTCAAAAGGGGATACTGGTGATAAATTCCTTACAGCCTATATATATATATTCGTTCAGGCCTCATTTGGAAGCGATGCAAGTATTGAGTAAACTAAACGCCTTGATGATGGGCTATCAATGGTCATCCTAAACATCTTTAATTTGTTATATTATGCAATTGATTTTGTGAATTTGTGGAGTACAAAAAAACACAATTACTATAAAGAAAAAATGTCAGCCGGGGATGTATCAAATTTTAAGTATAACTAAGCCTAAGACGCAAAACGAATATCTTCAGAACGTTCCTTGTGCCTAATATATACAATAGATTCAAATTAAAAATTAAAAGTTTTAACATTGATTTTAATTTTCTTGTTTTGTCTTATACATACAAATATGTCTTCGTTCACAAAATGGAATTTCTTCAAAGTTTATTGACTTATTTATACCAAGTGTGCTAAATGTCCAACCATGACATGACATCATCTCCCGCACAAAGAATATTAACTTAAATAGTTTTAATATTATATGTATATATAATATATAAAATGTCTCCATATCGGTGCGTAATTGATATGTACCCCGAAATATAACGGTACCCATTAAATATGCTGCCAGAGAGCTTCAATTCCGTGAATTTCGCACTGCGCAAGAATAAGGCACATTTCAAGGTAACGAGTTCAATTGCAAAATGCTCACTTAATTCGCTTGCCGCGCATTGCTTTTGTGATCAATTTAATCTCTTTTGTATAAGATGTGCTTGGACTCGTAAAGCTCTTTTCTCAACAAATTATTCTACAATTTTATACATTAATGTCATGACGTGTGTGCATATGTGTGTGTGTTTGTGAGTGCGTCCCATATACAAACGGGAATTTGAGCGCAAAATGCGCAGTACGATTGAAATTTATGGACGTTTGAAAATGCTCCGGGTTGAGGCACATTTTTAACGGTTTGATTATTTTGAAAAAGAACGAATTATTAACGTATTTTATGGGAATACACAGCTTCTATTTCCATTGATATTTACCGGACTGATTGGCAAAGTGGACGTTGTGGCAAACGTAGCTGGTGGCGGATCATCTGGACAGGCTGGTGCTATTCGATGGGGTATCGCTATGAGTCTGCGCAGTTTTGTTGATTCAGAGATGATCGACAAAATGCGACTTGGTAAGTACAAACTACAAACTTCTCTATATATATATATATATATATACAATTCCAGTGCAAGCTATAGAACGACACAAATTTCCTGCGTCACCGTTAGAAGAATGTGCATTTCGAAATAGGAATGTGTATGTTACAGTTCACTCGTGCACACGAGGAGTAATTGAATTAGTGTCATGTTGGTCTATATATAATGCTTTGTGTGGCTGTTGATTATAACTCACACAAACACCAACATACACGGTTATTAGTCGGACGTTTATCTTATATGATTGAGTTTCTAGATTGAAAACTAAGAAAGTAGATTATATAGTGCAACGAATTAATGCTTATACATATATTCAAAAGTATTTTTATTGTGCTAAATAAAATTAAATGGTTTTTGTTTTATTTTCAGCTGGTCTTCTGCAGCGTGATTACCGTAAGCGTGAACGAAAGAAGCCCGGCCAAGAAGGTGCTCGCCGAAAGTTCACATGGAAGAAACGTTAAATTGGTTAATGCTTTGTTTAGAGAACGTCTTATATTTAGTATATATAATAAATGTAACGATTTGTTTTTAAATCGGAAAATTTAATAATACTATATAATTTTTTTAAATTTTTTGTGCTCGATATGGATCATTTGATATGGTAACTTTACGATTGACACCTTTTTACACTATACTAAATTGTCATTAATATTGACCACTTCCTGCTTGATTTTGTTATTTCGTTCAAGTTTATTATTTAACTATTGAGATTATTTTCTGTCACTATGCAGATAAATAGATAGATTTACTGGAAGTAGAAAAAAACCATATCCATAGCCGAGTGGGTTAACACGTTGGTTGGCTTATGGGAGGTCGCCGGTTCGATCTCGGCCCAGCAGACCGAAGTGTTTTTCGAATATAGCACTTTCAATCACTAGGTTCCTCTTGCTATTAATAGCCTATTTCTGAAATAGGTTATTAATTCTGAATAGCGGAACATCAATTAACATATATTATACTCACGAACCCTGTATAGAACAATAATTGTATGATGGCGTTGATGAGTCACGATTCCGAATATATATATATAGCAAGAAAGATCTCGGTGCAGAGATATCTAAAAAGTTGTTAGAGTCGTGTCAGGGAAAATTAAGACTCCTAACCATCGGGCACAATAGTTCCAATAGGAGTAGCACAAGGCCCTATGTCCCACAAGGGATTACATGATCTAACGAGACGAGAAAAAAGAAAATAACACATTTCGTGGCACAAGGGACAAAGTTGCATCGGGTAATGGTAGAGGTAGTGTTTCAGTGTTTCGTAGTCCATCCTCTACATAATGGCGATTCTATGTCTCTGATCTTGTAGAGGTTGTTTCTAAAACAGTAACCTATTAGTATTTTTCTTAATTGTTCTTAGTGCTGCTTGATTATCATAGACTAAACGTAAAGTTTTTATTTATGGTTTTTTTTTGCTCTCCAAGTACTACTTATAAGGGTGAGAGGACGTCAATGATTTAGAAGAGGGAGTGTTAAAAAGATGAATGATATCAAATGAAAGGTGTTTAATATAGCTATTATTTGAAAATAAGATGAAAAAATCTGACAACCCTGGGGCAACAATCAAATTTTGTGTATTGTGTTTATAGTGGGGGGGGGGGGGTTTGAGAAAAGTTATGATAATCAAATATTAAAGGTAAAGAGTTGGCAAATACCAATTAGAAACATAGTGCTTTTCCTCTTCGAGCTTCAAACTTTCGTATGAACATGATGCAGAAATCGGTGTTAAGGCTGTGATCAACTATAAGATGGATGGCATGGTCATACAAGTGAATAAGACTCCCCACCGCTTCTCGGCGCGTCTTCCTCACCTTTTCTGCTGCTTCGTGTTCTTCGGTACTTAATGCTCTACTGATCAAATCTCGCATATTAACTTTGTCTTTAAGATTAGCAATATACCTTTAAACGAAAGCTACCGTCCGAACTTCGAGAAATGTTCTGGTGTAATGAGGAATGAGGAGGAATGAATAATTTCAGTTCTTCTTGAATGTCTATGGCTGTCTTTGTCTTTTCAACTGACCAGCTCTCCTCTCTCTCTTTAATCCCGATGTGCATTCTTGTCTATTAAAAACGCCTTTTCCAGGAGTTTCTTTGAGCGGTCCTTACTTTTTGCCTATATTATTTCTCCATAAATATAATGTACGTAAAGTTATATATACCAATTCGCAGTATTTTCGAAGACAAAGCTCTAAACACGGTGAAGCGCAGAGCTGGTCTAATAACTCCAATCTGTGTACCTGGAAAGGTTTAAAAGCTGTCAATGATAAGCTTTTGATGCGCTTTTTAGGCGGACTCACACAAAATTGAAACGGGTCCTTCAACTCCACTATATGGCGAATAAGCCCGAAACACCTGAATTCTGAACGTCGACGAACGGATCGAGTGGGAAAATCGGCGAGCGTCTTTTCCAATCAAAGAAGCTCGAAAGGCCCGTAGACTCAAACGAGATTAATAAGGAAGCTGAAGGTTTACTCTATGGAGCAGGAATAGCTGATTAGCGATTTCTATCAAAAAAAAACACTGTTAATCATTGCTGCCCTACAATAGTGCAGATTTCCTTTCTTACATTATAAGAAGTGAAGATTAACCATTGTTTATAACAGCTCCGCTTTTCTCATTTCCTCCATGAATTGTTGCAGAAGGTTTGGGCCTCGATTTCCTGGGATTAATCTCCCAAACTTTACCGTTCTCCCGTACAGAGAACATACACAACACAAAAAAATATACAATTCCGAAAACAAAACAAAAACATCTTCAAATCAGCAATAAAACGAACCAATATTGTGTAAGCTACATTTATGTATATAGTCATATATAATATATTCTTTATTACAACACTTTTTAATTGTTTATATAATATATAATAAGATGTACATGGGGTGGTGGACAATTTTCTTGTTCTTCTTTTATGTTGAGCGAGAAAATGAGACATGGGAATTCTTCGTTATATCTACAATATTGTTCTCTGCGTGTATTTGTTTGTGTATGTAAGAGAGAGTTTTGAAGTTATCACATAATATTTGAATCAAGATAAATTTAACTAGATAACATTTTTTTTAGATAAAACTCTCTTTCTGTTTGTGTCGAGACTATAACAAATATTTCAGAATATTTTGTTTTTAAAGTGTTTAGATTAGATATATTATTTAAATTTATGTATATACTGTGTAGATTTGTTTTCCAATGTTTTTTTTTTGTTTGCAAATAAAATATATAGGCCCTCACGCAACAACACATAGATTAGGATTGAATATGATAAATATTCATATTTATGTAAATTTTAGATACAGCGTGGGTTTATGTCTTACATTATATACAAATCTATCGCGATGTTAGGTATATTGTTGGGTGCAGAAATTGCGATTAGCCAGGCGTAGGGAGCATGCTGCGGACAGTGGACAAACATACTAAGCCCAAAAGAATCGCTAATTGGTGTTTGTACAAATTTGATTGCAGATAAATATGATTATTTGCCTAATAATTACATTGAATGTGCTTGGTACATATAATAATATAGATGTAATTTATGTAATACGCAATTGGCTGCATTTATGCAAATATCTCTCTTAATATTAGCTATTACATATAAATGTAATCTAATTCTAAAGAAACGGAGAAAAATTATCACACAACTTCTTTCGGCAGAACAAAAAAATAAAACAAACAATAAAAAATACTTTCGCATACTTAGGAAATAAATATTTTTAATATAATATAAAAAATAATGATAATATTTAATTATAATGAGCATTCTCATACAAAATAGGCTATACAAAACAAAAAGTGGTCATTAGTAGTGTATGTATTTGTGAGTGTGTGTACCTCCGTTGGCGTGCTCCTGGTATGGTATCACAAAAGATGCAGAAAATGCAGATAAGTAATATTAACAGGAAGCTTAAAGGAACACACGAACTCACACGTAAAAATATATCCTCGCAAGCATTTCAGCATGGTGACGACCGACCAAATAATCTTAGTATTTGGCATCAACAAATCATTTAAGAGAAAATACAATATTTTTTAATTATCGATTTATACTTATATTGCAGCACAAAATATAGAGATTAAACCTTGGAATGATTCGTTAATTTTTTTTGTTGATTCAAAACATTAATATTTATAATATGTGTATATATATAATATAATATATAATAGATAATAGATATATAATTTTGTAGATATTTATAATACAAAAACAGAAAACTAGAGAGTAAATTAGGATACCTCAATTATTATGCACGACAAAAGCATTTGTTTATATAAAATACAGAAGAAACAAAATTATTGCAAAAATTAAATCAACGATGTGTGTATATATATAAATAATTTGCATGCAGCCACATATACACAAAAGAACCCGAATCCAGTTCAGTCAATAATAATTGTTATTATATGTAATTTTATATAATTCATGCTTACCCTTAACAACGTACGGGGTATATAATTTATGGGTTCTGTGTATTTATACGATAATTCATTGTATTTCTTAATAGCTTTTTGGCTCCGCGGAGAGCATTTTTCTGATGTTTGTGGGTGTTTTTAACTAATCCGAAATATAACCTTAGCAGCTAGGTAATTTATATTTATATAATAGTGTATGTATATCATTTTTTTTAATCGGGATGTGTGATTTACTAGAACGATTTCGGTGCATCTTGAACGTCCTTAGAAGGCACCGAACGGATCCAGCTGGACGTTTTTGCCGTTCTGATCGGCCATCACTTGGGGCTGCATTAGCACTGGTTGCTGGGATTGCGGTGCCATCATCTGTGGATGTCCGATAATTCCAACGGTAGCTGGCATCATTGGTTGTCCGCCCATTGGTACGCCACTCATGGGCTGTCGCATTGGCATTCCTTGCTGTAGAATAAACAGAGAGAAACGAATTCACATATTATTTGAATGTATGAAAAAATGTGGTTATTGTTATTTTGGATTAGGTGGGTAGTAAACAAAACAATAAGCGTATTAATAAAAAATATTTAAAAATAATAAAATTTAGACGATACTGCGATAGACGATTCCGACCCCTTCTTTAAAAAAACCGCCCATATCATCCTTGAGGATCACAACAACAACAATAACACGCACGTCGCAATACATATAGTAACAGAATGGAGGTGCTACTTGATTGTGTTGTTGTGTTCAAGGTCAATTATAAATAAAAATAAAATAAATAATCAAGCTAATTTCCTCGTCACCGAGACCACTTTTAGAGGTAGTCAAAAACGAGCTCAGATGCGCGAACATCACAAATTAACGAAATGGCGGCTGTATGATCTCATAAAAATACAAGTGTTTTCGAATGTCCTCCGCGGCGAGCAGTAGCATATTTTTTAAATGTACTACATGAGTTTAGCTAGTACACACGAATAGTTTTAGAAACACATTTTCACAGAATAGCGAGACTTACAAAATAAATTTTCGACGAAAAATATCGACTTGATTTTTTTATTTTAAAGAAATTTTCTTCAAATAAAATGAAGAAAACCCAATGACCCAAAAATGGTGGTATTATCCCGGTATTATTTTACGCAAAATGTACAGTTAAAAGAGATATGCAGTGGTAGTTAATTTGCAAAAATTTAAAGATACAATTTACCGCGCAATAAGTTTCTGTAGGACCGAAAAAGTTGCCTTAGAGCAGCTCTAAATCTTTAAAACAAAAATGATTAATTCACAAATAGCATAGCGTCAAGAAATTGTGCGCAAATATTTAGAAAATGATAAACGCTGCTATAAGAGATAGCAAAAGAAGTTGGTGTTAGCCCCCACACAGTAGGAAGGGTGATAAAACGGTACAACGAGACTTTACGTTGGATCGGAAGCTAGGGTCTGGGAAAAAGTCAGGTCCACGGGACTCTAAATTATAGAAAAAGATCGTCAACATAATCTTAAAGAAGAGGGAAACCTCTGTACGAGATGTGGAAAAAATTCCAGTGCAACAATGGTGCAACGTGTGAAAAAACGTAATAACATGAAAACATTCAAGAAACAGAAAATGACAAAACAGAATGAGAAACAAAAAGACAGCAATACGAAGATCATAAGAGCTGTACAAAATTTTATGTGAAAAAAAATGCGTGTCTTGTTTTGGACGATGAAACTTACGTAAAACCCGGTTTTGCCACTTTAAATGGGCCAAAATTTTACTTAAAGTTTCGATTCGAAATCCTTCCTGAAGCTGAGACAACGCAGTAAGACATTAATCACAATGTGAACAAAGAAATTTATATTAAAGATTTTTGATATTTTGGCCAGACTTAACTAGTTCTCACTACGCAAAAGACACAACGCAATTCCTGCAGAACAACAGCGTGGACTTTGTACCAAAAGACGCCAAGATATTAGGCATTGGTAAAAAAATAATTGAAAAAGAAAAAGAAACAGCCAATAGTAAGGAAGATTTTAAATTTATTTATTTAATTCCAGACGTCCATTAAATAAAAAAAAGATTTTGCTTCCTTATTAAATGTATAGACAACAATATTATTAAGAACTTTTGGATGAACAATTTCATTCGGTACACTCCTTACTGCCTTTTTGTTATGCATATAAAAACTTATTTCATTTTAACAGTTTATTTAATTTTCTTATCAAACAAAACAACCGTTGAGATTATATTTGGTGCTTTCCTTTCCTTGTGCGTTGAGTCATAAAATTTATAACTTATATTACAAATATACATTTACAGAATTATAAATATATATTAAAAATTACCCATAACCTTAGTAGCTAACTATATATATAATTTCAAAACCAACACCACTATTAATTTCTTGAATACTTGTGCCGCGTTCCGCATTTTCCACTCACCTGGTGCATATTATAAAAAGGACTGATGGCTGGCGCCGTTGTCGTCGTGTTGCCATTCGTATAGGAAGCATGTACAAACGGATGGTGAAAGGTGCTGGGAGCAGGACTAACGGTCATGCCTTGCGCCTACGCAATACCCGCAACACGCCCAATACAGAGGAGATATAGGATAGAGAACACACACACACGCACCATACATACGCACAGCCGCGCGGAGGTAGCGAAAATGAAAATAAAAAATAAAAAAATAATAAAATAAATAAATAGGAAATACAAATAATAATAATAATAATAATATATAAATAACATATTTTGGTAGTATTGTCTATATGGTTAGAATTAGTTAGTTAGAAAGAGATAGAGAGAGATAGCGCCTTGCGCACAGGAACGGTGGAAAAATTAATATAATAAGTTAGGTTACGTAGACAAATTAATTTCCAAAAATCAAACTAGAATCCTACTACAAGTTAAATATTAGAACTGTTTGATAAACATACCATTGGTCTGTAGTTGGCACCAGTGGTGGCGGCCATCGGCTGAGGAGTCCATCCGGCCGATCCCGGTTTTGCGGCGTTCTTTGGTGAATTCCATTGTACACCCCTTAAAAATAGTTTATTTAAATAAAATCAGGTGCTAGTGCTCAAAGTATCGGTGCTAAAGACATACTTGACTTGCGCGGATGCGCTCTTGTTGATGGTCAGGTTATCGGCTAATGAGGCTAGCGAACTTTCCAGATCACCGGTTAGAACTTTTCCCGTACTCAATGGCTGCTGGTTGATTGGTTGGGCACCACCTGAAGCATTAATTTGTCCGGTGTTGTGAACTGATCCTCCAGCTGCAGCTGATGCTGAACCCGGTTTTAGTACATCACCCAAGGCATCAAAACCTGCTCGGTTTTTGTGTTAGTGAATGCGAGGACGATGTGTGGGCGTGTGTGTATATGTAAAGTGTATGTATGACGTTGATTGAGATGGCCAAATGATGATGATAGTCGAGCACCACCACGTTATGTACATAATGTCGAAATGGAGATTTTGTGTGTTTTGTGTTAGAGAAACAGAGAAAACACATTGTTAGTTACGAAGCTCTTAATATACCGACTGTTATTTTTACTAAATTAAATATTTTAAATATTTTGAAATATTGAAAAATGTAAATAATCCTAAATAAATATAAATTACACAGATAAATATACTAAACTTAAAAGAGCTGCAAATAAACTTAATTAAACCAGGAAAATACTATTTGATTAAATATTTGTTTTAAAGAATAAATAGTTAAAAGAAAACAGTAATTGATGACTTATATAAATCCCTTATCCTTACTTACATATATACATCAAATATAAATGAATAATATGCATGATAATATATTAAGTGATTTTTATTATTCAAGCTGGATTTATATTTATTAAAAGAATGTAGAAAATATAGAAAAGAGACATATTATCACAAATCAATCGACATTTGGCAGAACCACATGTTTGTAAAAAGAGGCAGGAAGGTGATATTTACGCCAATAGGGCGAATAACATTGGCAGGTCTGCTGTCCACACAGTTGCATCATTGATTTCAGCGAAGGAGATTTTGTGTAAGAGAAACAGAGATAACACATTGTTAGTTACGAAGCTCTTAATGTTATTTTTACTAAATTGAAAATTGTAAATTTTGATAAAAAAAATACTAAACAAGTCATTAAATCGTTAATCCTTACGACGCTATAGTATGAATGCATCGAAAATATCGATAAAAAAAATAAAAACTAAGTTCCAAAGCTGAGGATGTTCTATAACGATTCATTGGATATAAAATTGAGGGCAGATTTGATTATTGTCAAGAAGATTGACAGATTACCTTAAAATTTATGAAACCATGAACTATGCTCCGTGTATTATTTATTTATTTATTCAAGTTTTATATCACAAACTGGTCTCATCATGTCTTGATGAAACCAACTCAGTCGAAAAAAATAGGAAAGTGGTATTGGATTAGACACGCCTCCAATTTTGGAAGATTCTCAAAAGCGAATTACTCTTTCTGATTATGATATATGAGTAAAAGATATAACTACTTATACTTCATGATAAGCAATACAAGTTTTTTGAAGCTATTTCTATAAATAACAGATTTCCTGAAGAAGCATCCCGAAACATGGTATGATAACTGTTTGTTTTGTGAACTCGAGTGGCTCTCATGCAGGTTTACAACGGCAATCGCACCAAAGCAGTACAGCAATCTCAGTTCATATTCGACTATCTCTTTCGATGCATTGTTTTGAAGAAAAAGATGTAATATTTCATTTATTTATCTAACGCTTTTTACTGTGTTTATGAAAAAATATAATACAAAATACTTGTTTCATATGCAATTATCGCGTACTAAAACTTTTAAAAGGTCTAATATTACAAAATTTTGAGCGAGATTAAGACATTGGTAGTAGACAAAATGTTGACCATAAGTGCACATCGAACAGCACTCGATCGCTTGCCACGAATTCTGGTCTGGGGACAGATTGGCATTACTACTGTAATACTCTACGAGCTTGGCGGAGACTGTCGTACGACTGTTTTTCGATGGCCCCAGCATATTACTATCGTTCGAATACTTTCGGTGTCAAACAAATTTCTTCAATTCCTCGTCTATTCACACTAAAACAAATTGCAGCCAAATGAGTGGAACAGAATGCCATGCCATATGCTAGTTTAGAGTATATAAAATCATTATGACATGTCATTAATTGATATAATCAGTACTTTACTAATTCAAATTCTCAGAACTAGTGGGCACATGCACAATTTTGTTGCTCTAAGTGACCTATTTTAAGTGTTAAGTATGGTAATGTTTGAGGATAGAATGGTTATTTTAATTCCAGCTGAAAGCTGCTTTGATATTCTAATGTTGCTAAAGTTATTTTACTTCACAGCCGTCCAACCTTAGATTCGACACCACGTTTGTAGTTCTTTTTAAAAACAACCATAAACAGTCATTAAAATAAAATAGATATTTAATAATGTTGAATCTTTTTATGGCACTGATCTTCTTTTAACTTTTGTTTTTCAATATGGCAAATGATTCTAATGAGAAAAGAAAATTAAAATCATTTCGAATATTTTATAGTTTGTAAAATACTGATAGTTATCTAGGAATAGTTTTTAACGAAAACCTTACATTACACTCACGCATTGCATGATTACCCACGGATGACAAGTATGGCACCGCCAATTATAAATCAGCTTAAAACAGAAACCTCATACTAGGTCAAAATAAGTAGTTGATGAAGATTTTGGAAGATATACATTTTTTTTTTTATAAATTACCGAATAATGTTTAAGTCAATCACTCCGGCTATGCTGGTAAAGTGATTTTCCAATATTCGATTTCGTTGGAAAGTTACAGTAGTTATAAAACTAGGTGCTGTGAGTGGGCGGGACATTGGACCTTTTGTGCCTGAATTTATGCAAGAGTGGAGAAAACCTCTTTAATAGAGATTCAAGAGGAAGAAGGTATACTCTATGGATTAGGCATACCAGATTAACGCTGAGTAAAGATTTCAAAGTCTAAATCGTATTTGAACATTTAAAGTCGATTTTCTGGTCAGGATATCTCAAAAAAGTTTTGACCAATTGTTATAGTAAATTTAATGGAATGTCCTTTTTTCAAGTTTTAATAATTTCGAATGATTCTAATTCATTCGATAGTCACAGCTTCACAGATTGAAATTTGTTTTTCGATTTCATATAAGCCGTCCATAATAATAGACTTTTTTCGATTTCGGTCTTTAGTGAATCTGGCATACTGTTAAAATGTCAATAAATATATAGTAAAAAGTTCAAGCCTATATTTTGTTTGTTTGTCATAAAGATCACAAAAAAAAAAACTAAAAAAACTATCGGGCCTTAAACCCCTTTCTTAAAATTGCCTTGTATTTTTTCAAAAAAATTACGCGCTTTCACCCTGTGGTGTCATTTTCACAAATAGGAATAGGAATACGTTTGTCAAAATGGATATATACGCTCTCATTTTGCCACACGTTTACAAAAATTGAATATAGAACATATTGGAATAAATATTCTCATGTTAGATATCATAATAAGAAAAAACGTATATAAAATGTGCACAAATAATAAAACTTTTTTAACACTTTGTTAAAAAGTAGATCTCTAAAACAAAGTTTTTTTTATGAAATTGATTTGATATATGTCAAAACAGACTAGTTAAATATCTAAACTACTGAATATAGACAATTTACAAAAACAACAAACATTCAATAAAAGGAAATACAATAAATACGTATATTTTAGAATCCACACGTGAACACAAACTGATCGTATATGGATGACGAGAACATTAAAGGACACGGACACATGAAAATGGGATAAGCATGTAGAAAAGCATCATTTTTTTTAAATAAACGAGCCAATTGCAGCGCAATAGTCGCTTTAATATTTATATATAATTTTATTTATAAAATGAAATACATAAAATATAATTTGAAGAAGCATTAAAAGGATGTACACAAAAGCGTAACGTAAGACATAAAACTGAAACAAAACAATAAAAACACACATAAACACAAAAGAAATATAACGAATTTGGAGTGTTATAGTAAAAAACCACATCTAGAAAAACATAAAGACCTATGGGTTGCTTAGCAGGAGACGAAAACATCGGCTGGTGTTGCGGTGCGTTGAAACCAGTAATTTGCGTCTGGTACATGAGTGCTGGCTGGGCTCCGGCCACTGATGGCCCAACAGCAACGCCACCACCGCCACTAACACTGACGACACCGCCGCCCATTGGCTGTTTAGCCGGTGAGCTACCCAGTGCCATACGAATTGAATCGTTGAGATCATCAAATGCACTCTTCGAGGCCACTGAGGATCCAACACTGTGAGCTGGCGACGGAGTCGCTGTCTTTGGCTGCGGCGGTGGTGGACGTTGTGGAGGCCCAGGCTTGGTTGATGAATGAACCGTTGGATGCGTTCCAGGAACACCACCACCAATAACACTACCGCCACCAAATTGTAAATCACCTGGATGTTGAGGTGGTTGCGATTGATCGTTATCAGTTTGTAAAAATGGATTCGGCAAAGTTGCGTCCGTGGCTGCGTGCAAGTAGTAATTGGATCCTGGTTAATTTGGGTTAGATTGAGAGCGAATATTAGTAAAAACAAAAATCGAACTTGCAGGCGAAGGTTTCTTCCGAGATCACGAGATCATAAAGCTATGCACTGCTATCGATGTATAAAACGTAGAACACGAAATTATCAAACTAAAAAAACGGCGGGTACAAAATTAAGACATCTATAACACAACACATATTGTTCGGAGTCAATTTTAAACAAAATGCTTTTTTGATGATTATCCCATGTGCAATCTAGATACTGATCCTATAGGTGAATAATTGTGGCCTATTTTAGGGAACTGAGAATTGGCGAAATTGCAGTTTATGACGCGTTTGGAAAAAACAATAAGAAATAATACATTTTTTTTAAAAAAGATCAAATAAATGATATGTTTTATAACTCCCAAAAATGTACCTGGGTAACAGTTTAACAGAAACATGTAAGAAGAAGAAGAAGAATGAGCGAGGGCAGCTTGGAGGATGATGGAAGGTGAGGCAATGGCCAATTAAGTGTTTTAAACCAAATTAAGTAAGTAATTCGCCATGAAATTCATGAAAACAAAATAAAAATAAAATGTGTACGCTATATTAAATTTCAGCTTATATTCTCTCCAATGGACTAGAATCTTATTTTCTATTTTTTTTATTTGATCTTAATATTTTTTTTTCATACGCCACATAAACTGCATTTCAGCCCAAAAATATTCTCATATGAACAAAAAAAAAATAGTTTATACATTTGCTACACATTTTAAGCCATTTCCAAAAAAACGTATAGCAAATATTAAAACGTTTGTGTGCATGTGTGCATTTTCTTTTGTGAGAATAAAATATCAAACCACCGTTAGAAAAAGAAGAAAGTCTGGATGCAAACCATTAACCGTTTATTCTAGTCTAGGCAAATGTCTACCGAGCTAGCTGCGCGATGACTTACCGGCAGGTTCTGTGGCACCGAACACCGATGAGAAATTGCTGTCTGACACAAATGTATTATTACTAGGCGGCACTGCCGCAGCGGATCCATTGAAGCCTGAAATATTGTGTTAAGTAGTTGTTCCCGTAATATTAGGATATTACATATACTACCATTGCCCATCCAAGACATATTGCCATTGGTTGCTGTGGGAGCCGCCTGTGGAGCGGCTGGAGCTCCAAACATATCAGCAAATGGATTGCCGAGCTGCAGCAAATCATCAGATGCTTTGCTGGTTGTGTTGTGAGCAGGATCTGTGGCCTGTGTTGCGGATCCAAACAAATCCACGATGTTAGTCTGTGAAGCTGGCGGTGATGACAAGAATGGATTTGTGGCGGTGCCTCCGGAGGGAGTGACTATCTTGGACTGTTGCTAAACTCACACAAAATATTATCGGATAAGAATACATTGCTTGATGAACAAAATACCCGATACTGATTCATGGCAGCCTCCTCTTCGGCCAGTGCCTGGGCCTTCACGGTCTCATCGATGCCGTTCGTGTGAGTGTCGAAGCGAGTCGAGGCCGCAGCCGTTCCAAACGAGGAGCTAGTAGAAGACAGGGCAGATACACCGCTCTTTATGTTCTTTTGGTTGCTATTTGTGTGTATGTTTGTCGGTGGACAGATGGCATTGGGGGTTTTGTGTGTGGGCGGCGTGTTGTAGAGGCGAGTGTATGTGTGTAAGTATTTGAGTGTAGAAAGGGGGTAGGTGTGGGTTTGCGTAAATCACAGGTTTTCAAATATCAAATTAAAAAAATAGCAAATAACAATACAAATCATAAATTTCCGTGTACATAATTTTAAAAGTATAGTGGTGCGTTTTAGGTAATTTATATTAGCGTCCAAAATTACAAGGTTCCACACAAAGCAAAACATTATTTCATTTTTTTCAAACGTTATACGATCACAAGCAAATTTTGATTTTCCAGATTTTTGTGTAAATTTCATAATATAGTTTGTGTTGTTTTGTCAAGAAATGCACGCAAAATTATAATAGTTAAATGTTAGGTGTATACATTTTTTTTTTCAAAAAGGAGGAGGGGTAGTAGAAGTGAGGGATAAAAAGAAGAAACAAAAAAAATAAATTACTATTGTGGTCAATCTCTAGTTTTTGTATTAACGCTTATATTCTAAGAGGAAATTAATGGATTTAAACAAGCAAATCAAAAATATAATTATTAGCATTTAATTTTATAGATTTTAAGTGTAATGGGTAGTTGAAGCGCGGTGGCAACTTAGAGGTTTTAAGTATTAATTTGTTGAATGAAACATTTAAAATAAGGTGCATAAATGCGAATGTAGCCTAACATGGTGGACTTATATCAATAATAATTAGAACGAATGTTTGCCAAGAGTTTATGTTTTTCTGTTTTAATATTTTAAACAAAAATCTATCACTATCCTTTTTTTACTAGAAAAAATATAATTATCTCTAATATTCGCTTTCAAGAATGCTAAACTACAAAATGCAAAATCATATCTAAACCGGATAATTGCTAAGTGCAAATGGGTCACACGAGTTTTTTTAAGAATTCATAACCAGAGTGTATATGCGGCGTATGCCTGTAAGTAATTGTCGACTAACCTCGAAGACTGTGTTGGTGTATTTGCAGCGGAACCCTTTCGGCCTTCCACCGAGGCAAGATGTAGCTCGAGAGCTTCAAGCAGAGAGCTTGGTGCTTTTGTCAGATCAGGGATGTCACCTTTATCAATGCCAACGTTCTGTAAAACAAATGGGATTACAGTATTTAAGATTGATTTTACTGAAAACCGTCGAAATTGTAAAATAAATGGACTCAAATGCAAAAATAAAATCAAAAAAATGGTCGATGTAATATTTTATTAGAAATTATTACTATAAAGTAATATAATAAATATTACGCGAATATTTCTATGCATGTTGATTTATTCATTCAAAATATTGTGCCCCTGAGTTAAACGTTCGATATTTTTTTATAGAAAAACGATCGATTTTTTTTATAGAAAAACGTTCGATTTTTTTTATAGAAAATCGTTCGATTTTTTTTTTATAGAAAAACGTTCGATTTTTTTTTATAGAAAAACGTTCGATTTTTTTTATAGAAAAACGTTGGATTTTTTGTATAGAAAAACGTTCGATTTTTTTTAATAGAAAAACGTTCGATTTTTTTATAGAAAATCGTTCGATTTTTTTTTATTGAAAAACGTAAGATTATTTTTATAGAAAAACGTTCGATTTTTTTTATAGAAAAACGTTCGATTTTTTTATAGAAAAACGTTTGATTTTTTAATAGAAAATCGTTCGTTTTTTTTTTTTTGAAAAACTTTCGATTTTTTTATCGAAAAACGTTCGATTTTTTTTTAAAGAAAAACGTATAATGTTCGATTTTTTATAGAAAAACGTTAGATTTTTTTTTATAGAAAATCGTTCGATTTTTTTATAGAAAAACGTTCGATTTTTTTTTATAGAAAAACGTTCGATTTTTTTATAGAAAAACGTTCGATTTTTTTTTATAGAAAAACGTTCGATTTTTTTTTAGAAAAACCTTCGATTTTTTTTATAGAAAAACGTTCGATTTTTTTATTGGAAAACGTTCGATTTTTTTATAGAAAAACGTTCGATTTTTTAAAGAAAATATTGACACTGTTCAAAATAAAATAGATGATTTTTTTTTTAAATTTGATAATATTTTTCTAGACTTACTTCAGCAACTTTCAGAAATTCGGCGACGTGATCCATGCGCACCAGGAATCGTTTATACATGTCAAGTGCGTCTTTGCACTGTTTCTTGTTCATATCAAAGTATTTCTCCAGAAGGTTAATGATGCCATCGTTGTAGCAGGCAAACAAACGTATCAAATCACGGAATAACAACATAAAACACATGTTTATAACACCTGTTGGTTAAAAATTAAAATAAAAAATTAAAAATATAAAATATTGTATTCCACATTTTGGCTTTTTGTTACCGTTTGTCAAATCATTGGCTGTACAATTAAACTCAAGCAGGCCATCCAGTTGAGCCTGTAGAACAGGCAATGTTTTCAGAAGTTTGTCTGCGTTCATTGCTCGCAGTGATCCCTCCTCCTTGCCACGCTTTACCTTGCAGAAGTCAAAGGCTACCGTGCGATACGATAGTGCCTTATCGTTTAAGTACTTTCCGTAGCGGCGAATAAACGGAGACATATCAAAGCCTATTCACATGAAGATCATTAGTATCGAAAATAAATCGTTCAGATGATATAGAATGAGGGTAATTTCGAAAAACTTTTTTTTGTTTAATTTTGTTATTATTCGCATAAAGACATAGTATTATAGGTTATGTTTTCACTTACCAATTCTAGCCCCAACGGTACCTTATAGCGGTTGAACAGCAGAAAACAAAAGAAAAAGGACACATTAATACAATGTTATTAGTAGAGCGTTAGTTGTAAAGGCAAAAAGAGAAAAACAACAGTAACGGCACGAGAAATGTCTATAAGCAAAGTTGAAACTTATGTCTAATTTGGTTAAAAAGGTTGTTATTTTAAATTTAACTAACAATAATAGTTTACATTTTCTAAAACGAGACATGTATGTCAACTAATTTCTCGCGAAAAACTCGATTAAGCGTGAGCGTTGGAAAACTCATTGCTGCGCTCTAAAAATTGCTTACTCACCTTGTACATTGCCCTTATCAACGAAATTGGCTAGATTAAATGTGGAATTACTCGAGGCTAGGTACTGCATAAATCTCTGAAAGGGTAACATGAAAACCGAGTGTTAATATTATAATTTTAATTATTTTTGTGAGTATTACGTGCAACCTAATAGCATAATGTATTTATTTATAAGTGAAAGTGTTGTTGAGAGCAAGACCTCAACTACTAAGGTATTTTCATAAACCGGTTTTAATTTGCTAATTTTATATAATGTATGCAGACAAGAGGAAATACATTAATATTCAATAAATATAGATGCACAAATGACCTCGCCGGCAAATACATGCACAGCAAATGTTTTGTATATAAAACTTGACTTTGAGCCACCGGCAATGTTCGATGTCTGCTATAAATCTTGAACACTCAAAACATCTATACCAATCAGATAAATGAAATATCGGTTCAATCATCGGTGTTTTTGCGTGTCAAAACACAGCGCACATTCCCGTATTTTATATAAACACATATTAGTTTTTGGTCTAAATATAGAAAATTGAAAATTTGCGAGACTGTACTTTATTATTCTATAGAATTATTCTTACCTCATTTCCATATGCGAGGAGATGGTGACAGGTTAGCAGGGATTTGTAGACGACCACCCAGTTTGCATTTTGTGTCCGCTCGACAAGTAAATTGGCCAGATGAGGTATAGAGACGTTTGGTTCGTTTGTACAGTGGACTAAATCTGCAATAAATAAACAAAATAATATATTAGTTAGAAATAAGTAAAATTTAACAAAATATGTTCCATAGGCGTAGCAAATAATTGATCCACTCATGTCACAAAAGAGATCGATATGTAGTCCTTTCTACCAAATAATCAATATTTAAGACACATTATGCATAATATTACATATAATCGACAGAATTTCTACCTAATGCATTGTATAACAATGTTGCCAATGTTTTGGATGAGGATAATATTTATATTCAAGACGAATTATAGATGTTGTCAAATGTCAAAATAGACTAAAAAGTTTTTTTATGTCGGATTTTTAAAGGGTTCGGAAATGCTTACTCGATAATTCTGTATTTTTTTAATTTAGTAAATGCAATTCAATTGCTTTCATTTGCTTCATTCTTAGAAATGACCAAAAAATTATATTATTAATTATTTATTATATTATTATTATTTATTTTATATATTAATTATATTTTTTTATATTGTTAATGGGCGAATATCATTCCTTTTTGTCATATGTGGGTATGAATTTCATCACTTTTTCAATACTTTTTCGAGGATAAATTTCATCTCAATGCATGTGCAGATTTTCATGCTTTGTTAGGCTTGGTCATAATGCGATCTTTTTTAAGGATGACGACATTTTTTAAATTATTTTTATATAAGGAGTGTACCGAATGAAATTGTTCATCCAAAAGTTCGTAATAAAATATCCATATAAACATTAAAATATTTTTTATTTTCTATAAATTTAATAAGGAAGCAAAATCTTTTTTTTATTTAATGAACGTCTGGAATACTGGCGCACTTATGCTTTTATGTTGGCCATAATATTCTGCACAATCTGTTCTGTTACTTTGTTACTGGCTCTGTTCCATTTTTTACATAAATAAATAAATAAATTATTAAATTTATAATCTTCCTTGCTATTGGCTGTTTTCTTTTCCTTCTTCAATTCTTTTAACGGGTGATTTTTTTGAGGTTAGGATTTTCATGCATTAGTATTTGTCAGATCACGCGCGATTTCAGACATGGTG
>JANSTU010014297.1:0-14758 GCA_027564075.1 Bolitophila hybrida | reverse complement strand
ACCAGAAGCGTCCAGAATTGGCCAATAGGAAGGGTGTAGTGTTCCACCAGGACAACGCCAGGCCACACACATCTTTGATGACTCGTGGAATGGGAGGTTTTATCGCATCCACCATATAGCCCGCACATAGCGCCAAGTGATTACCACCTGTTCCTGTCCATGACAAACACCCTTGGTGTTGTAAAGTTGGCCTCAATTTAAAGTATGCTCAAAGAAAACACATCGAATATTTCGATGTTCAATTGTTCATTCTTGTCAGGAATTGCGTTGTAGCAAATTTCCAGATATTATTCTCGTGCTAAATCCAATTCGAATTGAAAAATTTCCCTTTTTTAAAAAAAGTACCGATATTATCTGCGTTTGTTTGCTGATTTGGGACCTTAACATTCGGCATCAGTAATAGTAGACAACTTCTTTCTACGATATCAATTTCGATTTGATTTACCGCCTCCTAAGGTTTGACGAAACGCTTAACGCGATCACATATCGCAGTTTTGAGATTTTTCTTCGTTAGCTTAGGAAAACAGCTTGTAATGCTGTCATCGATACAATTCTATCCCATAATGCAAATAGTTCATACGGTCGGGCCACATATTTACCCTTGAAGACAAACACGCAAAAGACACAATTGCTTGTCTCAAAATACAAAGTCTAGTTTTTCATGGCTTTCAATCTTCTTTAAGATGAAAAGAACCATATTTCATGAAAAAAATACCTCGTAAAAGAATATGAAAAGATAAAATTTACATACAAAACATAAAATCCAATTAAAACACTTGTATTTATTCGAAATAATTTAATTCTAAATTCAGTTTCAATGATAAAGGCAATCAATCAATGACGAAAAGAAAATAAAAATGTCAGATAATGTAGTTTTGCCGACAAGGGGCTTTAAAATGTATAAAAAAAGTTACATCCAAAACAACTCAAACTGTAAAAACAAAACAATTTTAAAAGAAAAACAACCCTTGGCGATCAATTACAAGTTATTTTAGTTTTTAAGTAATATTGACGCTCGAATCCCCCTTTTTACTATATCAACACAATTTACATTTACCTTTCAAAAAATCCCGTTACCCTCTGTACACCTTTCTAAAATTTGGCTCAAACAAAAAAAGAAAGACATTACCCCCTATAAAGTGCATTTTACTAATTTTCCACATACCCAGAAATGATGTGTGCTGTGTTCTCTAAATCTTTATATATATGTTTTTATAATACCTCCTCCAAATTAAAAACGTATAAATTATATTGTTTTTCTTTCTTAAGATTATCAAATTTTATTTTTTTTTCAAATTATTAGATTTGTTTTAACACAGTTTTGGCCCCACACCATTCTTTAAATGGAGGCATTTTCCACAACTGTGAAAAATCCATATTGTTCGCAAAACAATATCAAAAATCAGCCAAAAACACACAAAACATTATACATTGAATATAATTAAACTTTTCAAAGGATTCATTCAGAAAACTTTAACAAAGTATCAGGAATAACGTATTTTATAAAAATTAAATATTTCGGAGCATAAAACTTACTTTTTATTTCTTAATGAAGACAATATTTTCTAACTGAAATGTATAAATACTAAATAATGATAGATCTCATTTTTATAATAGTTTACATAATTATTTACAAAAGTCTCATTTGTGTAGAATTTATAGTTATTCAAAACATAAAAACTATTATACGTTACAGCATAACTAACATCCGGTATTACTTACTTCATATTATATGTATATAAAACATCTAAATAAAATCTGCACAAAACCTGGAATCTTCTCACAGCCTAAACCTGACGAAAACACATTAAAATAGCATGTTGTATAAAAAAAATTATAAAAATATAATATCAATTAATTAAAATATACGCACACCACATCACGCGGCGTTGGTGTTTTGGATTTACACTTAAAGTTTCTTGGCCTACGATTAAAAGACTCTGTTTCGATTTTGAGATGTACCCAATGATTTAATGACGCATTGTTTGCTGTATATTACGCTGCTGCCGCACAACTCGCCACTCAACAAATGCGATGCGATATCACACACACGGAAATTTTAAAAGAAAATAAATGCAAACTTTATACACTTAAAATTCTATACATACACATATATACAATTATACAATTATACGTATACACAACTCAAAATAAAAATATTAGATTCGTATAAAACTCGCGCATCTATGTAAAATATTACAAGGAATAGTCGTGAGTATGTGGCTGGCGTTTATTTATCTTTATTTTATTTACTTTCACTTCATCACTTCCATTTGGCGGTATAGCAACGACACATTTATTGATAAAATATTGTAATTACAAGAGAATACGCAACAATTACTCGCTTAGTTTACTTATAGTAATGACATACATGAAAATTATTGTTTTTAATAGCACCCGACATAAACGCGCATAATAATAATAAATCGTGTACTTAACGTTGGATTGATGCGAACTTCTGACGACCGGACAATACGTTATTAAATTAAATTATGTCCATTGAAATAATAAGTAAAATTTATTATAATACAACGACCGAAATATGCTGATTGCTCATTCATGAGAATTTCTACGTGAAATAAAATAATATCTAATTCGACATATACTGGTGAATACCTACATTTATACTATACAAATTGTAATAATGTACACTTTATGGAGTAAGTGTTTACCTCAGGCCGGGGAAGGCCAATATTATACGATTTGAGACTGTTAGTCTAAGGCAACAATGCCGAGAATATTGACTGAACTGTAATCACAATGACTGCACTGTATCTGTAGTATCTTCATTGACCATTACTGGTTCATACGAGTGGTCAGGTCATGCTAATGTGCTGTTTGTGCTGTGCTACTCCTATCGGAGCTACTGTGCTCTAATAACTCACAACACATCCCCAATGGTTAGGAGTCTTAATTTGCCCTGACGCGACTCTAATAACTTTGCAGGACAAATGCGCATATTTTTGAGATATCTCTATGCACCGAGATCTATCTTGCTATTTATATTCGGAATCGTGAATCGTGTTCTATACAGGGTGCGTGTGTATGTATGTTAATTGATGACATTAATGTTCCGTTATTCCAAACCAATAACCTATTTCAGAAATAGGCTATTAATAGCAAGTGGAACCTACTGATTTAAAGTGCTAATTTCGAAAAACACTTCGGTCTGCGACTCGGCTATGGCTATGGTTAGTACGATGTTTTAAAATTCCATATCTACTACAGTTTTGCTCCGATCGACTTGAAATTTTGGGAAGATATTCCTAAATCTAGGATAGACGTTTATCAATGCCTATAAAATGTTAGAATAATACCAACATTTAACATTTAAAAACCCCATTTTTGGATCTTTTGAAGAATAATCCAACTACACCTTACCATTTGATATAGTTTTCAAAAAAGTGAGATTAATATAAATTTTTGTAGAATCTTTAAAAAAAAACAGATTTTCTTAAAAAAAATCATAATATTTTGGAACCAACCCCACGTTGTCGGAAAGCATTCCAACAAAAATCCTTTATATATTTCATTTAATTCATATATTAAGTCAATATTAAATAATCCAGGAAGTTCATTTAAATGTAATAATATTTGATAAATTATCATTTTATCGTATCACATAAATACACAATATTTTATCAGAAAAACATCGACAAGCTTGCCAAAGTGTATGTTTATTACCATCCATTTAAGTAGAATATAGATAAGTTAATAGTTTTGCTTATTTTATCTATTTACAATTTACATAATTATATACATATTGCCCGCAGTTCATTAATAATGCTTTTGTGTGTTTGCTTTACAATTTAATTATTATCTATATTTATGTTTCTATGCCTTTGTTTAATGCTATTCTTCCTTCCTTTTTTTCTTTAGCCTTAAGAGAATTTAATGATGCTAAAATAAATCACTAAATTCTCTTTACCATTTATTTCGTCTTCCATTTTACCATCCATTTTTCATTTATAATTTATATTCTTTCAATATGATTACAAAAACACACAGAATCGTATAACTTTGCTTTTAACATTGATTATGATTTAAAAGGGAAAACTGAGTGGTGGTCTGTTTTATATATATATATAATAAAAGAAAAATGTACGGCGAAAATTTGGTCTCAACAAAACGCGGTGCGAGATTAAACGAACAACACCGCACATACACAGAAAGCAACATTTTCACCGCCCTACCACAAATCAACGAACCAAAACCAACCAACGAAACAATGTTATGTATATTTATTCGCACAGAAATATAATCTACTCTTGGGACTCGCAGAGAGTGAAAACGGTGCGTTTTTCATTAATTTTCTCCATAGATGAGAATTGCACACACAATTTATTGCATATTACTGGTTCGAATTTATTCAATCAGTGAAAGAATTAAATTTATTGCACTCACATTTGTATATACACACAAAAATACACAGCACAATACGTATTATATATTATAATAAATAAAAACGTCTCTTGGTGACACTATTTTAATTGATTTATTATTACAATTATTCAAGATTTTGACTCAAAAATAGCTTGTACTTTACGAAATGCTCATGATTTCATCTGTCAGTTGATACTGTCTCGTGAAGTTGGCCACATCTGCAATTATACACAATAACAGCCACGCCCATATTTAGAAACGTCAATGTATATCAGTGGCGATTTTAGTTTCGGAAAAAACGTATGTAAGACGCATATTTATTTAAAAAAAAATATGTTTAGGTGTTCTATATGTTGTAACTTTTTAATTGTATTATATACACTTAAAGTAGCTGTTCTATCGCACATCGTAAGTTATGTCTTTGTTTAAAATATGATTAAGAAAATCTCTCACTAAATACACACTCTAATGTTTATTTTTCAATCATCCACATAAAAAGTCTTAATTTAATACGAATTTCAATCTATAAACTCATAAAGTCTCTTAAATCGATAAGATATTCTTTCTAGGCTATATTTATTTACTCAGCAGCCGCCGGCCGGCCGCAAGTTCAATTGTACGTTATGTCTGCGAAAATATAAGAAAAAAAGCACTCACTTCAAAATACATTCATATATATTTAGTATCTCAACGCGCAAATGTAGCCTTTTCGCGAGATTAACTTGTATTTAATGAACCCCGAGCGATGGCACGCGGCATACAGGCGTGAACTCGCTCTCTCGCACACAATTATTATTGCCCGATGTGAGACTCGCGTCAGCCAGACATAAACCATACGTTTTTGCGTCTTATGTGTGGTAGTCATAAATCTTGGCAGCACTTTTGAATTATTGAGAGCTACGTCTATTTACTTAGGTGTCGTTTTTTCTGTTATATCTCTCGCGTAAGCAGTTTTTTTTATTGAAGCGGTAAATAACGAGATTGTGGAATATCTTTTTCTTACAAAACTGGATTCTATGTATTTCAATTAAAATTACTTGCAATTATCTTGTAGTTGGTTTTATTAAGCATTTATGACGTGTATTCAATATACCAGCTTAAACGACTTTAGTTTGATGGAATTATTGTAGGTTTCCGATTATAAATTTCATTGACAACTAACAGCAAAAACGACTCAATAGCTATTAATTAAAATCAAAATAAATATAATTATATTACTTCCAAATTTTATAACCTCTCATTTCGATCAATTTATTCATCCCGTACTAATGGCATAATTATGTTTTCTGTTTATTTTGTTAACCTTTCCCAAACTCTTGTCATGCTTATATCATAATATAAATATACTGCTTGTCATGTGTGTATTTTAAATAATTTATAGAAATGTCCATACCGTCTCATTTTGGTAATGACATTTATTTTATGAATACATATACAGTAATAAATAATTAAATCCATTATTTCGTAATAGTAGTATGTGTTGTTTAGATAGGAATCCAGATGCAATTTATTTTGCAATATTTCATTATTTTTTTATTATATTTTGAATACATACAAATACAGTATAGGAAAGAGTACATATAATTAGTAAAGTGGAAATTCACTTATTCACCTAAAATAATATTTTCGCATTGCGATTAAAATGCCTTTACATTTTTAAAAAAACAATTACTTGATCCGAATGAACATCAATTTCGTAGGAACAAATGTTTTCATTGGACTTTCATATTTCGAAATTATTTTTGGTGGCTATGTTAGATAGACAAGCAATTGCACATAGACATTAAATCCGGCGGCGTCAAATTATATGACCGCAGAGGCCAATTCAACGGACCATTTGTCGAATGTGTCGAATGATTTTTTCAATAAATCAGTGGTGAGGTGCGCTAGATGGCATGTGGTTCCATCTTACTGAAACGCCGATGCCGTTTAAAAAAACCTAGTTATCATCTCGCGGTATCAACAGCCTTCCATAATCATTTCGGAAGGTGTATCACAAAGACCATAAAAAATCGTGATTTTTTGTGGATGGAGAGGTGTTTCGAGAACCTCTTGCGGATTCTCTTTGCTCCAAATATTGCAATTTTTCCTAAAAAAAATAATCCTCATCGCAGAAGAAAATTTTACAGTGAAATTGGCCATCAACAAGAAGCTCATTTTGAGCATATTAATAGAACTAACGACGCGAACGATGGTATTGCGGCTTCAATTCATAAACGAGTTTGATCTTGTAACGTACGCCAGGATCTTTCCTCAAAACCTCCCATAAGGTTGATGGACAGAGGACCAATTGTTGCGCACGATTCCGAATCCTTTTTGGTCAAATGGCTTTCGGCAATATATATAAATCCGGGCAATAGATTATGTTATATAACCTTCTGATTGGCATATAAATCTCCGTACAAACATAATCGCTGTTGACATTGAACTGCTTCAGTTTCAGCTTCTCAGCAGTAGCGATGCAAAATATATCACGGATGGACGTAAACTGCACTACTGGGCGTTTCAAACATTTCATTTAAGTGAATTCCATACACTGTGCTGAAATAGCGTGCAGCTTGGCGGGCCTTGTGCTGATGCTGTGCTCAATCTCCAGGCACTGCCAGTGAACTTTAAGGCGCCAATACACAAAGTGTAATGCCCACCGGTGCCCTGGCCTTGCTCAAGGACCACGCGAGTGTGGGTTTTGGTACAGATGAGTTTGACTATTGAGCTTTACTTTAAATCCAATTCACATTTTTTTATTATAACGGTTAGTCTAAATATACAACTTAATATTATACAAATTCTTAGAAGAATTTACATACGACGATGGGCGGGCGATGACGATGTTGGGAGTGGGGCTCCATGGTGTGTTATCTTGAGCGTGCGATGACCGTGATGGCTTTCGGGTGTGTTCAGCCCTGGATGGCCGCACGTGGCTCTCAATCGGTTATTTTGCTGGATGGCCGCACGTGGCTCTCCGGTGTGCCGTACTCTCGGTGGTTGCTCGTAACTTTTTTTTGTAGATGAGAAAACTCTCTAGCTTAATTTTTTGTTTGCTCAAACGTCATTTAATTTTACTTGTCCACACTCGACTGAAGTCTAACGTTCTTCCTTTTCATCGCGCCTCTTCCTGCGGGAACTCGTATACTAACTAACATACCAAACTTAAAACTAACATAAATTGTTGCTCAACTTAGAATGAACCCATTGGGCACAAACTTATAATTTTTTTTACTCCAATATTGCGCACGCAACCGCTCCACCATTCCCGAAAATTTGTGCTTTACTTGAAATATCCAGCGGTTGTACGGTCATTCGAGTTAATACCTGACGATCTATGATGATGATGATGACTTCACCGTCTTTGATATGACTGTTGGTATGTCTACTGTTTTTAATGATGACTGTTTCTTCTTTAGAAATCTTGAGTAGATATCGCACAATCGCAATTTTTGTATTATTCCAACACAAAGCACATGTTAACTGAAATGATTATGTGTAAATAATAATAATCATTAGTTGCAAGAATGGCCATTTTCGAATATGTGCATAAACTTAAAATTCAAATACAAAAACACGTAAATGGTAATTTGTATATTTATGCAATACTTCCTTTGTCTGTTACTGTTATGCGGTGCATAATTACCCTGTTTGTGACTTTGGCGGCTAGATTTGTTCGCAACAAACGATCCACTATCTTCTTCGACGCTGTTTAAGTTATGTAATATATATTCTTCCATCATCAGACAAGAAGTCAAATTTCTAAACGGTTGATCATTTCGTGCTGTCGACTCCCATTCAGAGTAAAAACTGTCTGAAGCTTGCTGGCAGCATCTTCAATATTTTTGTTACGATCATGGAGTCGGATACCGTTCCACCTTGATAATATTTCATTTGCTGAAAAATAGATTCAAGCTTCGCATCATGCTGATCTATCTTATCTAACGGATGTTTTATATAAAACAGCAATATGAGGTTTATCCTAAAAATATCTTTTAAAACTAGTTTATTGAGAATAGTAGTTAGGCATCTATTTTTAAATAATAACTATAATAAAGTATAAAAAGCGAATTTTCTATAAAATAACGTGGCCATTAGACTAAAGTTTGGTTGTATGGAGTTTTCTAATATGACAAAATTAACACAGTCACCGCGGTTAAAAAATGGATTTTTTTTGACGAACAATAAACTAGGACATTTGAAAATCTTTTCGACTATACTGTATCTGAGGTTTTTTTATTAATATTATAGTAATAATTATAGTATTATTGGGCTAGAAATGTATTTTACAAGATTTATAAGTATATACAAATAAATAAGTCCATAATAATGTTGGATGTTGTCAACAGCGATTCTGCTAAAAGCACTATTCCACGACCATCTATACGCCATTGACAAGGGTTGTTTTCCCTAAGCGTTATTCAAAAGATGTCTATAGAGTAATCTCGTGTATATATATATGTCAACCTTGAATTGTTGCCTGGTTAAACTGTGGCTACGTGAAACTGTCCCACGCTAAATTGTCCCATATTAAATTCTCCCCACGTTAAACTGTCCCACCTTAAAATGTCTTACATTAAACGTTAAATTGTTCACGTTAAATTGTCCACGATAAACTGTTCCACGTTAAATTGTCTGTAATTCCCCTATATTCATTCAAAAATATAATTAAAAAAAATATTATATTTCAATTTTTTTTTTCTGTTACTGAATTTTAGATTTTTTCAAATTTAGGAGTTTAAATGATCCATAAAATACACTTTAATCTTCAACAACAAAAATAACATAAAAATGTTTTTCAAAAACCTTTAAAAATAATTTCGCCTTTTTTAATTTTTTTAAGGGTTATATCTTATCTTATATGACATTCTGAGATAGGAAGATTCTGAACTTCATGTGTATTTATTGATAATTGCGAAATTTTGATCTCTACTGATTTCTTTAAAAAAGTATTCAGGAGTCAGAATATTTAAATCAGACATTTGAAAAATATTCATACAATTTCGTTCCTTCTAATGTCCGTATGTTGCTTTTATTGTAAAATAGAGATGATAGAACGCATTTTCAATTGAATTGCGATAAATTACTACAATATTTTGAATATAATATACCCTATCTCCTGAAACAATGTCACACATATATAATGCAAATATTAATACAGAACCCATAAAAACCCATAATAATAAATAGACTGACCTAAACTGACTACTTATGACTTGTTATTCAAGTGTACACATATTCGTAAAACATGTAATTCACAATAATCTCACATCGAAATCCATAAAAAAACTCGAAAACGTCTAGCAAAATAGAAATTATTGTGTCGCAAAGCTCTTTAAAGGCATGCGACAAATACATATTTATAAATATATATAATAAATACTATATTGTGTGACACACATACACCCAGGAAAAACACCTTGTCACAAAACCCGTGCAAATGTCACATTATCTATAATATTTATTCAGTTATTATTTATTTTGCTACCGAACTCCAGGCCAGTCTTACGGGCATATTTAAAAAAAGGGTGGCAGAGGTATGCGTTATGAATATTTCACCGCTGTGCGCTTCAACCCTAAATTATTCATGCAATACAGATTACATATTCGCCTGAGTCTTTTGTGTATATACTGGGTAAATATAGTAGCAATAATATATGTACATTGTGTATACATATTTCAACATATTAATAGCTTATTAAACATATGCTTAGTGTTTATGTGTGTATGTGAGTGGGTGGGATAGTGTGATTAACCTACTTATTGTGTATGATGATATATGTATATAATTCTGTATAGTTATAAAAAAAACATCGGTAATTAGACAAAAGCTTACATTTTCTGTCGTGTCATTCAATACATACTTAATTATAATAATATCATACCAACTAATTTTGGCTTTACTATATTATTATACATAATATTATGTATAATGTAAAGTTTAAGAGTATGCGTTTCACCTTCACATATTAAATAAACAGATAAAAGCACATGTGCGCAGTTATTTGCTGTGTCGGCGAATAGTCGTATGGCGTGCTCTGAGCTTTTCGTCGGGTTGAACGTGTTAATTATTACCAGTGTCACTAAACCGCAGGTGTACACGAGAAAATATGGCCTTGTGTCATCATTGCCTCAGAGTACAATATATAATTTGTAATTAAATACACGTATGGCATAAATGAGTCATAACTTATTTTTAATTGATAAATTTATAAAAGAAAATGTGTGCTAAAATGCCGTAGACAATTCAGAGCTTATATGAAAATCCCAAACCAGTATCGGGTGAGAGCATCAAAGTTTAGCGTTGAATAAAATAGATATTATTTTAATTATTTTAATTGAAAACCGCCGCCGAATTCTAAAACTATAAATTATTCGGCGATCACGACCCTGCTCCTTTTAAGGGGGAATAGTGGCAAACATATAATTTTAATTTTTAAACAGATATATTAAAAAAAGGCGATGATCAAATATGTAATTTTAAGAGTTGGCGCAACCGATCCCAACATTGAATGGCTGTTTGTTCACGATATACAACAAAATACTTTGTTACCCTTTTTCAAGGAGAATTATATTACTTTCATCTTTTGTGTATGGAACTAAGATATTTATTAAATCGGCTGAAAAGTCCGTAAAGTAACCAATAAAACAATAACCTTTTGGCAAAATTCGACTTCATTCATCAACATACAGTCAGTCTCCTTCAGGAGCGACACAATGATTTCAACTTTTCTTTAAAACGATTCATCCATGACCATGACCAAAACTCTTAATGGCCAGCATGTTTTTGAGGTCTACGAACTGGAAAAAAATCTTGCGGTAGACAACAACTTGTGGCACGTCGCAATGTCTTAGTGAATGAGCACTTTTTCTTCTTTATATGGTGCCGGTTCATCGCGAAATCCTCCTTCAAATGAACCAGTTGGACTATGTTGCGATCGCTATTGATTGTCTGGCCTTTTTCAAACGCGGCACCTATTTCAAATCAGCGTTCTCATGAAAAAAGTTTTTGCGAACTTTTATAATGTTTTCCGTTTCCACATCTTTTAGACGACCAGAGCGTTTGGCATTATCGGTATTTGTACGGCCGCATTTAAAGTCAAGAGAGACCGAATTAAATTTATCAAACCAAGTTTTGCCTTGAACGGTGTTTTTTCCAATAAAAAAGCAATGAAAAATGAACGCACGAAAATACTTTAAATCCATTGCGCCGAAAAACCAGTGTAACGTAAACTAATAATTGGATTGTTGTGAAACTTTACAGGTGTCGTTTGATGGTTGATACTTTCTAAAAATCATATGTTTTTTTTATTTTATACTCCAAAACCCCGATTTCAACCATTATTATAAAAATGTTACCACATGTTCCCTTAAGGGGTCCTGAACGACGCAATAAATATTAATTAATAATTTATCATCATAAAGTATGTATATACAATAAACATCTTTTAGGATTTTATTATTAAAAAATATATTAATATGGCCATATTTAATAAATTTAAAAAAGGCGTATCGCGGTGACCAATATACTGCGGCGAACTGGATCATCTGAAACATGGTAAAGGAATTATATAAATAACAACATAAGCTAGTCCTTAATCTCTAGATGTAAAAAAAGCATTTTTGACGAAACCATAATAACTCGGATTCGCTTCATATCTATATGTAACGACTGGTCGTATTAGAGTTCGATACAACTTACACTTGAGACTTCGTTAAAGTGTTCGCAACCGAAGATGTGTACAAAGACCAAAAAATCATCATCATCTCCGATATTGCCGCTTCCATTTAATTTTCCCCCCTAACTCTTACTGAGGATCGTAAATATTTTAGCGTAAGCTTAGCTAAGGCGATAAGCTTTTAGAGAAAACCAAATTCAGCCAAAGCTTTTCACGAAACACGCTGCGTTGCAATATGAAGTAGTTGATCGCTCTCTACGGAATCCACACTGATACTCGCCAATGTTTTCCTCCGCAAATGACAAATGCGCTAATACAGAACAATTTTAATATAATTTTGTCTCTATAGTTGTCGCACTCCATCTTGTCACCCTTCTTATTTATAGGATAAACAACGCCAAGTTGCCACTCTTCCGAAAGCTCTTCCTTTTCACAAATGTGCACAATTGGCTGATGAAACGATACCATATTTAAAAAGTTCTCCGGGCTATTTATTTTTTGAGCTTAAGAATAACATCCTTAACTTCTTGTAACATAGTGATGCGATAAATGGTTGTGCAGTTTGGTAAACAGAAATGCTTGTGTTATTTCGAGACGAGTCCGAACTATGGTTAAGCAAATTGAAAGTACTCCGTCCATCTAGGCGCATTTCTTCATCCGAAATAACCTCGCCACATATATAAATATAACCGGTCCTTACGTTCAATTTGGTGTTGCCACTTCTAAAATCTTCCCTCACGGGTGCTCTTTGCTGTGCTTTCTCGTGTGCAATATTGCAACATATTTTATAAATATTTTATATAGACAAGAAAACGGAGAAGAGCAAAACTTATGATAAAGAAAAAAAGAAGAGACTTCATCTTCATTTTTGGGTTGGTGGAAAATAAACTTCTTTTTGAAGTGAAAAGTGGAAAAAATTTGTCTTTTCTCTAAATATGTGTAAAAAAACATCTGATATCTCTCAAAAGATATGTTTTTTATTAGATACTATACACTGCTTTCTGAAAATACGAATTATACGATTAAACCTTAAAGCTATTTCAAGCTTGATAGGGTATTTTACATGTTCCAATGAGATTAATATTGCCTGGTCAGGTCATGCTAAAGTGTTGTGCTACTCCTAGGTCAAAAATACCAAAACCTGGATCTACATGGACTTGAGGTCAAAGGAAAGAAGAACGGTAAGCCCTTAGCAAGTTACAAAGTCCAAATAGAAGGCTGACACAAAAGTATGAACAAAACGAAAGACCTCTGACGACACAAGATCCCCATACATTCCAACATCAAAAAAAAATACAAGAGCCAAATAAAACTAACCTGTCTCGCAGTTTCGCCGAAGTTGTGGCGGGGGAATGTCGAGTTATCGTTGCAAATATAAACAATCCCGAGCGAAGAACTAGCCAATAGCAATTAGAAGAAATCTTCCGATTTAGCAATCGGTAGTGATTCAGGCTTTATCATTAAATTGTATGGTACCACTCATTCAAATGGTCTAAAGAATGGTTAGCAGATACTGTGTCAAAATTTGAATTAGCAGATATTAGACTGGCTGTGATTGGACTGATTGAAATTACTGAGATCAAAAAAAATATTCTCAGGATCCCGAGACCACAAGACGTCCCAGATTACATGGTTCTGTTAAGGTTGGAGAAAATGAACACTGGAATTTTGTCGACAAGATGGAGGAAAGGTTAGTCGAAAAGAGCAATTTAGGCAACCTGATAGAAGGTATAATTCATAAATCATACCAGGCTACGAAGGTGTCGGCCATTCTTCTCACTAACTTCTGACTAACATCCTATAATGGGCCTTCCGTCTAAAATCCATGTGTTGCAGTGCTCATTCAAGAACCCTGGCAGCTTAAGGGCAAAGTCCAGGGCCTTAACAGTAGAGGGACTATCTTTAGTCACTCATCTAGGTAAGTAAAGTTCAAAGGCACTATCATATCGTATAACGTTTAAAACGGTCCAGGAATGTATTGATCTACTCCAATATTTCTCTATCAATAATAACGTTAAAGTGATATGGATACCAGGTCATTCAAACATTCATGGTTATGAGGGTGCCGACGAAATTGCCCACAATGGCTCGAGCTTTAACGGCTGTCAGATATACTCGTGAGCATTATCGACAATAACCGTGCTTGACCGTTCTTATGCTCGAGCACTCACATTCCTGTCGAATTATACACAAATTATGTATTAATATTTTTAATACTTAATACCTATTAATAATTAATTAATTGACTTGACCTCCAATTCGATTCGTCTAAAAGGCTTCTCCACAGCTCCAAAAGCTCATCGAAACAATTAGGAGAAAACATTAGTAGTTAATCTAAATGTCTATTGTAATTTTATATACACACAAACATTGTTGTTATTATACTCAAAAGCGCACTTATATACTTTTTATTGTACAAACTTCAAATCAGTGCTTTTTTCACATTGCTTAGCTTGTAAAAAGCACACACACACTCAGCAAACTCACACTATCGCACACACCTTCTTAATACTGATGTTGTTGTTGTTGTTTTCTTTGAGCACACACATGCGAACTTTTGTCTGTGTGTGTTCTTGTGTGTCTAGTTTGCTCTTTATTCACGAGAGATGATGTGGCGCAAATAATATTCTGTTTATATTGTATATAAATTTAAGTCTATAAACTTCTGTGTATAAAGGATATATTCTATGTTCTTTATATCATATATTATA
>JANSTU010014286.1:0-14760 GCA_027564075.1 Bolitophila hybrida | reverse complement strand
TTGAACATTGAGATTGTTTTGATATTTGAACAATAAAGCTCGAAAAATCATGAATTTACCTTTAAAACTTAGTTGTACATACTATTAATTAAAACATTTTTTTAAGGATACAATTTAAAATGACATCGAAAAACTTAAAAAAAAACAGCATTTTCAAAATATCCAAATAGATATCCATTACAAAACTGAAAACAACTATAGACATATAGAAAGTTGTAAGAAAATGTAATTTTAAATCATTTTTTTTTTCTTGAAATTTGAAAAATGTTGGTTTATGAAATATTTGCAGTTTTCCCCTTTTTTCAAAAATTCTGATTTTATAACTGCACGTAAAAAGGCCAACATTTTTATCTGCAACTTTTGACCCCTACCCGTGACCGAAAATGCCAAATTAATAAAATCGACCCACTCTATTGCACATATCAAGGGGTTAAAGTTTGTATAAAACATATTTTTAAAGGATTTTTTTTATTGATATAAACTGCGTTTTAAAAAAATATGTTTTTTATTATTCAATCATAAAAAAAGATTTATTAATAAAATAAAAATGGCTCTCAATTTTAGCGGGAACTCGGTAATGGAATTTTGGAGTAATTAAAAAAAAAAAAAAAACAAAAAGCGGTCTTTCTTATTTTATTAGGCGGGCATGCAGAGGCAACAAACACCAACACATTCAAAATTGAGATCTTGGGAAGAGACATCTAAACGAAATATCGGTTTCTAAAAAAATCAATTTACGTTATAATTAAAAATGAAATCCCAATTTTTAAAAAATGTAATGAGAATAAAAAAAATTTGGAGGCAAGAAAAAAAAGTGCACCAAAAACAATAAATTATTCAATAAATTGAGGTTTTTTGTTATTAAAAATTAAAAAGTTCATTTGTATTAGTAAGTAAAGAGAGTAATTTCTAAGTTTGGCATCCGCAAGTGAAAAGTGCCAGCAATCCAGAAGTGTGAAATTACAGTCCACTACATCGCAGAAGCTACAACAAGGAAGTCGAGAAGTCTGGACCGAGAAGCTAAGACCGAGAAGATCTTGGACCGTTACAACCGTTACAACCGTTACTTGCGTTAGGTCAAAATTGGAAGAATATGGAGCATTCAATTGGGTATATAAGTGTGCTAGCATATAAGTGCGCGTTTATTTTAATAAAAAAAACCGCGTTATAGACAATTATCCTCGTTCGCGCTCGAGTCGGTTTGTAAAATCAGTGAATTTTTGACATCTACAAGAGCTAATAAGGTGAGCTGTATGTTTTTGATTTATTTTATTGATTGTCTTGGCATTTATTGAGTAAAAGGGATATAAGTGATATATATATATATAATAATACCGTAACACAATCCACTATGTCTGATGAATTTGAGAATAAGATATTAGAGCAAGAAGAATTAGCTTCAAATCTAAGGCAATTATGGACTAATTTTAATAAAGATGGCTCTTCTCGAAAAACCAGAGGCCACCTAGTAGCAAAAAATGAAATTCTCACTAGGGAGTACCAACAATTTCGAATAAATCATTCAAATCAGATTTCTATTTTATCAAAAGAAGAGAGAGCCGAAATTAATTATTACGTAAAACATAGTCATCAATCAATAAGGGACATTTACGAAAAAATTTACGAGAAGTTATCAGATGCATTATTTGCTTTAGAGCCTCTGCCACCTTCTCCACAAATTATTATTCCAGACCTTGGAAATATCTCATTTGGCGATAACAAAGACATAAGGCGCTTAGCACCCATTGAAATAGCAAAATTAAATGGAAGCTACATACCTGGGCAAGTCCTCTCATAAACCAGTTTTCCATTTCTGGAACCAATTATATGAATGCTTGGGAAACTCTTGAGAAAAGATATGAGAACACGCGAGTACTTGTGAATAATCAATTAAAAATGTTCATTTCTCAACCGAATATTACATCAATTTCTGTGAATAGTATTAGGAAACTATTAGATGTCTCTTCTAAAACTATTCAGTCTCTATCAACTTTAGGAGATAGATACAACTTCTTGGGACCCAATTTTAATATTCTTGCTAGTGCAAAAACTAGACCCAGAGACGCACACTTTGTGGGAAACTCCTTTTACAAAACCCAAAGAGAGTAGGAGAGAGTAGGAGTAGATACAACTTCTTGGGACCCGATTTTAATATTCTTGCTAGTGCAAAAACTAAACCCAGAGACGCACACTTTGTGGGAAACTCCTTTTACAAAACCCAAAGAACTGCCTAAACTAGAGGCGTTCTTTGAATTCTTGGAATCAAGATTCCACACTCTTGAGAACTTAAACTCCATGACTTCGAAACCAAGATTTGAAAACCAACCACAACCATTCAGATCTCATGCACAGTCTGGGAATATTTTTCAAAAATCCAATTATAATTTAAACTGGAATTCTGGTAATCATTGTCAAAACTCTAGACACAACAGAAACCAAGAACAATTTCAATCTTTTCATTCCAACCACTGTTTTCGAAAATGTTCATTATGCAATGAAAATCATGCAATTGTCCACTGTCCAACATTTCGCGATGTGTCAGTAAATGAACGCATTCAACTTACGCGCAATAATGGCTTATGTTTTAAATGTCTACAAAAACATAAGACGACAGACTGTAAACTTTCTGGGTGCACAATGTGTGGCAAACACCACCATAATCTGTTACATATAGATCAATATAATAGTAACAATGTTAACATGGCAACTACAGAATACGATGAACCTGTTCAAGAATCTTCATCAACATTTACGGCATAAACAATACTCAACACAAACCCTGTTGCTAAAAGAACTCAAGTGTTATTAGCCACAGCTCAAGTCTCAATCAGGTCAGGTCGTAGTAGCACGTTGTCTGCTAGACCAGGGCAGCCAAACTTTATTCATTACTGAAGATATTGTGCAAAAATTGAATTTACCAAAAGACAAAATTGCAGCACAAGTTCCAGTGCTCGGGGCAACCACATCAGAACTGTCTAAAAGCTGCGTAAGTGTAGATTTGCATTCGAAATACAATAAAAAATTTAACATGAATATTGAAGCACTTGTACTTCCAAGAATTACGAATTCGCTACCCAATACACATTGTCAGGGAAATTGGGCACACTTGAAAGGTCTGATTCTCGCAGAACCCGATTTTCGTCAGCCTGGTCGCATTGACATGCTTCTAGGAGCTGATGTGTTAGCTCACACGTTAAGATTAGTTAAAGGTCCAATGGGAACGCCAGTGGATCAGCACACGGTATTAGGCTGGATATTGACTGTAACACGGTTGAAACACACACAAGCGTAATTCTGAAGGAAGATTTGTAGTGTCTCTTCCGTTTAAATCGAACTCTCCAAGTTTAGGTTCGTCAAGTGGTCAGGCCGTCTCGCGGCTTCTTAGCTTAGAACGCCGGTTAAGCAAAGACCAAGGTATGAGAGATCAGTACAATGTACTTTTAAAAGATTACGAGACTTTGCAACACATGGAAGCCATTGACATAACCTACAAAACGCTATGCATGATTAGTTTGAATACTGTGTTCAAAAGTTATAGACGTGTAAACGCCGAAATTCGCGCTATTTTTAAGTTTTCCTTTGTTAAAGGCAAATCCGCTAGAGAAACGTTCCGTGAGATTAATGGCGTTTGAAGGATGTTTTCGACGATTCAGAGCCGGTGAAAACGACACTATGGATAAGCCAGCCGGCGGAAGACCTGTGACGACGAATACCGATCAAATCATGGAAAACATCGACTTAGACCAGCATGTGACATCTCGTGACAACGCCCAGGAGATGGGAGTTAGTCACCAAACCATTTTAAACCATCTGCAGAAGGCTGGATACAAAAAAAGCTTGATGTTTGGGTGCCGCATGATTTGACGCAAGAAAACCTTCTGGACCGAATCAACGCCTGCGATATGATGCTGAAACGGAACGAACTTTTTGAAGGATGGTGACTGGCGACGAAAAATGAATAACATACGAAAACGGTCGTGGTCGAAGGCCGGTGAATTGGTCCAAACAGTGTCCAAGCCGGCCAGGAAGATTTGCTATGTGTTTGGTGGGATTGGAAGGGAATCATCCACTTTGATCTGCTCCCATATGGCCGGACGCTTAATTCTACCATCTACTGCGATCAACTGGACCAGAAGCTTCCATAATTGGCCAGTAGAAAGGGTGTAGTGTTCCATCAGGACAACGCCAGGCCACACATATCTTTGGTGACTCGTCAGAAGGTACGGGAGCTCGGATGGGAGGTTTTATCGCATCCACCATATAGCCCGGACATAGCGATAAGTGTTTACCACCTGTTCCATGACGAACGCCCTTGGTGGTGTAAAGTTGGCCTCAAAAGAGGCTTGTGAAAATTATGAAGAAATTATGAAATTGAAATGAAATTATTAAGAATAAAGAATAAAGAGCAAAAAAGGGGAAGGAAGATATTTGACAACCATACAGTTAGTCACTTTAATATTAGGACACACGCAAAAATATTAAAAATATACTTTTAAATCAATGTCAAATCAAATTACTTCACGTTTCTATGAACTACGTTTCTGAGGTGGTACTTTAAGTTATATGTATCTGGTAGAATATTTAAATATATAAAGAAAATACAAAAAAAATGTAAAACAACATTCAATACACTTTCAAAAATACCCAACTTTAATATTCGAACAGTTTTTTTTTATTTACATAAAATATTGAATTTGGATAAGTCTAATAATTCCAAAGATTTTCAATTGGATTTAAGTTAAAGGACTGTGGTGGCGTATCTATATATTTTGGGCAATTATAAAGCAGCCATTCACGTACAAGATACGATTTATGTTTTTGATCGTTATCTTGATAAAAATTGCTTTAAATTATCCTTTAAAATGATGAGGTACATGTGTTTGTCCATATTTCCTTCTCTAAAAACAAAATTTCCAAAACCATAAGAGGAAATACAACCCGAAACCATAACAGAACCGCCACCATGTTTCACTGTCGGCTTTAAATTTGAATATTCAATTTTTGATTTAGTATACTCCATACATTAACCCTGCCATCACTTCCAAAAATGTTAAATTTGGTTTCGTCCGAAAAAATTACACCGACCCAAAAGAAATCATCTTTGGTTTGGTACAGTTTTGCAAAGTTTATTCTTTTTTTCTTATGTATTTCATTAACAAAAGGCTTTTTGCTGGTTATTCGTCCATTGTTCTCTAATAGCTCTTCGGACAGTATCTACGTTGATGACTTTTCCAGTAACATCTGAAGCTCAGTTTAGATTATTGGTGCATTTATTCTCGGATTATCTTTTACTTTGCGCATAATCATGAGTTTATCGTGCTCATTAAGAAGTTTTGGGCTACCTTTTTGAGGTATTGAGTCAATCTTATCTTTGTTCTTATATCTCAAAACAATATCACAAACATGCTAAGCAAAGAAGCAATTTCTCGGTATGCTTTACCTTTTTCATAATTTTAAACTACTTATTGCCTTTGCTCAAACGTGGAAATTTTATTTTTATAGCTTATTGTAAATTAAATAATGTGAAAATTGTGCCAATTTTTATACCTTTTTGGCCATATTATGTGCAACTTATTTATTTTGTCCGACTATTAAAGTGGTGTGTTTTTTTAAAGAATTTTGATTGTTTTTCTACTATTGTTTTTAATTTCAACATTTTTTTAATATTCTTCCAGTTACATATTACCAACATTATCATCTGAGAAACAATTAATGTACAATAAGTTTTTTAAGATAAAGATTATTAACAGTAAATTAACCTAACCTATCATTTTTAAGGTATAAATGTGAAAATGGAAATACTGAATGAAAAATGGAAGTCTTTGGCTGTGCATTGCATTGGGGTGCAAACAAAAACCACGAAAAGTGGAAAAAAATTTCAACCGATTTGCAGTGAGTATTTATAAAAATATACATTTAAATAAATAAAAAAATAATAATATTGTTTAGCTTTTTGCATTATCACACTGGATTCAAGCGATGGAATTTTTATTTTCTTTAGGCAAATTATGCACATGCTTAAAAACAACCGTCTCCACTGCATCCCTTCTTTGAGATAAATGATGTGGTACTGTCGCCAAAGCCAAAGAGGCGAAGAGTCAACTCTGTCGGGATAATCACCCAAATCTACTTTTCATCACACCAATACACCGGTCAACCGTGCAGACCATAAACACTATCGCCTTTATAAAGAAAAAATATAATATAAATAATAAATTATTAATAATAATAATAATAATAATAATAATAATAATAATAATAATAATAATAATAATAATAAAATCATATGTTCTGCAGCATTTTCTTTATGTACGAACTATTCCACACATATGACTCATGATCTATCCCACCTATTTATACTTAAAATAAGTCAATTGGCGTCATACTATATATCTATATATAGTACTATATATCTAGATTAAATAAATAAAAATACATTAAGTTGATTTTTTTAGTGTTTAAAATACTAACAACTGTTTTACGGATACCCGACCAGCCTCGTCTGGAAAAAATATAAATTGATCTGCAAGGTGGTTGATTCCCGACCGCAAATTGATAACATCCAATGTGAATAAAAAAGGATATCACACAGACCTCGTGTTGTGATGCTCAAAGCGTGATTTTGCCTGTGCCTGTGTGTCAAAAGAATAATCACATGTATTCAAATGGGCTTTGTAAGTCTGTATGCCCGCTTAAATTGATTGTCCGAGAGACTTTCAAATGGATCGTTTAAGTCCCGATTCTGTCGCATTAATGCACGGTGTTGTTGTTTGTAAAACGAAAATTTTAATATAAATTGAGTTGACAGCTTACAAGAAGTACTAGATTGTCGATCGTCTCACTCTATAACTCTGAAAGCCATTTTCAAAAACATTTGTGAGATGACCGTCTCACTGTGAGTAAAAACCCCGAAAGTGCCTACTGTTCTAACTTGGGGCCTTATTCTACTAAACTCAGTGAGTCGTTTTGACGATTTTGATATTATGCGAGTACTAATACGTGTAATTATTGTATTGTAAATGGGCAATTTTAAAAAAGAAAATATAAATACTTTGAAACAATACACACATATAATTCTGTCAAAGAGGAAAAACACTGATCTCCATACATTTGCAGAGACTGAAAATGCATTATTTACGAAACATTACTTACACTTAATATGAAGCACACACACAAAGCTCCTTGGGGCTTTGCGCAAGCATTACACTGATTTTCTTATATCGTTTATTGTCCCAGCGAAACTAATATATAAATATAAAATAATATAATGTATACATAGAACTTGTACATCTGTACTATAATACTTTCTTATACATTATTACATATATAAATATTGTCTGCCCGGTCTGTTGCACATAAACGCACACAAGTAGTAACGGCGCAGCGTCGAGTCATCCCCCTACACTGAGGGGTTTATGTATGTATGTGTGCGGCCAGATACATAATGCACTTAAATTGGTACAGAGCATTTAACAATGCATGCGTTATGTATGACTAGCGCATTGTGTTTGGCGTGTGTACAACTTCAACTGGCCCAACAGTTTGCTTGTCACTCTCGCGCGTTCTGTGGCTCCAGAATATATTCAGTTTGCATACTACATATGCACATACTATATATATATATAATTTATAATGTTTGCGCTTCGCATACAAACACATATAAGCACACTACACCCAAATATCTATGTCAAGGCTTCGAGGGTATAATGCGCGCGTCAGCATGGGAAATAAATGTGCATGGTGCGCGCAGCTTCGGCCTAATTATATTAATTCACAAAAAAACGAGATCACTGAAATCGAAACAAACTGAATTCCGAATTAAACATGGACATTGGACAATAATAAAAATACATTATTTGGGATCACGGGTGAAAGTATTCATTTGTGTGTGTGTGTGGGAAAAGTAAATATGCAACGAGTACGTGCAGTTTGTATGAGAAATGAAGTTATTATTTGGTAATAGAGGGAGTGTGTGTGTGCGTGTTTACCATATTGAATGCATTTAATTGTTATTTAATTGTGTTTACTATTTGCAGCTTGCAGCTGAGTTGCATTTGAGTTTGTTTGCATAGTTTTGGTGAGAACGAGTTTTTTATATTGATAAACAAGAAAGGAAATTATAGACAAAAAACTGTGTTTAACATATATATAATATATTTTGTGTAACTTAGGGATACTTAATCCTTTATATCTAAGAGGCACAAAGAAAGTAGCGGAACGGTTGCCTGGTAAAATCTATCGGTAGTACCAAATGACGCAGAGCATTGCAAGAGCATTGTAAATTCTAGCCAAAATAGCTTCCCTGGAATGAAAATTGATTAACATTAATGGGGGGCTTTGTTCAGAATATATGGGTAAATCGTAGGGATATGCTTCCTTTTTTAGACAATAGTCTCGGATTCTTGTCTAAAAGCAACATTATTTTTGCAGACAGTTCGAAAAGGATTCTTAGGGACCTTATCTAGATAGGTATGAGGTAATTTAATATTTATATGATGCTAGGAAAATAACAATAAGAAATTCATTTGCTTGGAGTGTAATTTTTCTACAAAATGTAGATTTTTTTTAATAATTTTGAAATATATGTATTTTTTAATATTATTAAAAGTTATTTGTGATTTTTCGTAGTATTTATGTTTTATATATTCTCGATTTTCCAGGTACACCTGGACCTGACATTAAAAACGAGGTGCTTGTACATACGAGTATTTGCGTTGCCGCTTGCAACAATATAATAAAATGTGTATTGGTACATACGAAAGGACAAAGACTCTACCGATTTCTGTGGGTAAAAATTTGTTTATGAAAAAATACATAAGTGAATCCGAAACTATTGTGCACTTGTTTATAATATGATCACTTCATTTTATTTATATTATGTCTGAATGTGTGTGTTTTTTACGTTGTTTTTTGCTGTTTTTTAAAAAGCTTTGATGATTTCTCACCTCTATATAAATCTTTTTTTCAAGATCTTGGTATTGTAAATGGGAAATTTTAAAAAGGAAAAATATAATTACTTTTTAACAATATACACATATAATTCTGTCAAAGTGGAAACTGTTGTGCACTTGTTTATATATTATTGTAACTAGGTGGTTTCTATAAAAAATCTGCATAGGCAAATGCAAATACCAACACAGTTGTCTTATTGCCGATACACTTATACATTATTGCCTATTCGCATATTTATTAATTTATAATTAATATAAATGTATAAACACTACAGGGCGGTTACGACAAGATAGTCGGTGAGATTTGGTTTTTCTATAGATGTGTGCATAAATCTTGCCTTGTAGCGAGGAACACGGCCATCAGCTCTGATTTCTTAGCAAGCCGCTCAGACTTTATTGGTTTGGATCGTTGTCAAAAGTCACTTCTCTAAATCATAAGAAATCTCCGATGCCACGGAATCATTCGACTCATTTTCAAACTGAATTAAAATTTTCAATCATCAACCAGCTGATTGACCGGATTCAGGATTCAGTTTTGACTTTTTCCTTGACTAAAACGATATAATCCGAAACATCATCTAACTGCATCAATCAAAAAGAAATGTATGAACAGATAATGAGCTAGTTTTGTGTTTTGTCTGCGCGAATAAATGTTTAATTATACAGAATTTAAGGAAGGGATGAGCAACAGAATATTTTAATTATTTTTTTAGATGATGGAAATAATCGTTCAATTGAGTAAAAGTATGAAGATTATTTTATTTTTTATTATTTTTTTATGAAGATTTATTTTTATTTTTATTTATTTTCCTTGCAAGCACACAAAACATCAGCTGCGTGATCATAATCATTTTTACTAGACGTATCGGGACAGAATCATCGTAATGAAATAAAACTTCCACGAGTCGAAATTGAAAAGTTTTCTGAAAATTACGAAACATGGGTATCGTTTCAAACTACATATGAATAAATAATACATAATAATGCTGATTACTCAAACAATAAAACAAATATTACTTACGACACAATTTAGAACCTGGTGGTTTGATTAGTCGTTACAATATAACAGACTTCAAATACCTTAAAGCGTAGGAATGTTTAAAAACAATATAAGAATGTTAATTGGATTCAGAATCATCGTCAGCAGGTATTAGGAGAATGCTTGAAATGACTGTAAAAAATTGGGGCTGCAACCACAATTAACAAAAGGAATAAAACCTCTAAATTACTTATTATGTGGACTGAAACTACCGTGTGTGAAAATACGAAAAACAATGACAAATGATGTAATGCAATCAATCGTCATAGACTCGTGGTTTTGCATATTAATCTATATATTGTCAAAAAAGTATCCGAACCTTTTCACAATATTGTGAATGTGGATAAGGATAAATGTATTTCTTACGAAGAAAATAAGCAATCGATCCAGTTTTCAAAAAATTCATAATACCCCTCAAATTCCATAATTTCATTCTCTGTAGCTGCAGGACTATCCAATAGCCAGGCTATTATGAATGGAGTTTGTTAATTAAAATCGCTACTTTATTAAATGTTAAAATCAGCATTACAACAAGGAAACAAATATCTCGCGGATATTGTAAAAAATATATTTGCAACACATCCAAGACAATACAAACATATCGCTTCAATCTGAAAATTACATCCAATACAATATCAAATAAGCGACGAAGTTTTAATTTACATTCCATTGTTTTGTTAGCAACTTCACTCATCACTCATGTAATGAAATTAAAATTAACAGTTCATATTCTGCAAAGTCTTATTGATCAGTCATTACATAGTCTGCCACTAAAATGCTAAGGCTTCGCAAAAATTGCTCTAATATCGGGTCACAGGAATTTCGAGACCAATAGTTGAATTAAATATCAAGTCCAGGTACAATCAACATGAACGCATTAGTTTTGAGTAAACTAAACAAATTTCTTACCTTCTCGATGGCTCCATATTAAAAAATCTTTAGTTAGCTGATTCACATTATAAAACCATCAAGCTAAATTGAGGCGTTTTTAGGATCAGATGCAAAATCTACTGCAGCATGCCCCAATCTATGTTTTCCATATGGCTGACACAATTTGGCTTCAAGTTAAGTTCATTTTAAACCATAGCCATAGCCGAGTGGGTTAACGCGTTGGCCATGCTTTTGGGAGGTCCATGGTTCAATCCCGACCGGCAGACCGAAGTGTTTTTCGAATGTAGCACTTTAAATCACTGTAAATCTTGCTATTAATAGCCTATTTCTGAAATAGGTTAACCATCGTGGATGTGTTGTGAGTGTTTGAGCACAGTAGCTCCAATAGGAATAGCACAGCATAAACAACTCGTGCGAACCCGTAATGGTCAATGATGTCCTACAAGGGATTACGGGATCCAATGAGAGAAGTTCATTTTCATGTACAACAAATACAATTATTACTCTTGGTATATATAGGACACACAGGACACAAAAAATTAATTATGCAAATTATGTAAATTAAACACAAAATTTGAACAATCTCGATTCTGATTTAGAGTTAAGAGCGCTTAAGCGTCTCTTAACGAAATCGGTTTAAAATGTTGTCTCTTAAAATCGTCATACAATTTTGGAGTGATGACAGTTCATGTTTTAAGCTTCAAATTTATAATACACATAAATTATTTCGATTTAGAAAAGCTTTTTTATATAATTTAAAATGTTTGTTTGGCATAATCACCGACAAGCTATTCTCAACTACGATGATGAGGAGTCCAACGAAAAGTGAGTTTTTAAATTATTTATTTACAACATCGAAATGAATTCTGCTTTTGTACTTTTAGAGCACGGAGAGCACTAACGCCATTACGTAACACCTTAATCTGGATTTATGCATACATTTAAAATGCCTGTTATCTTGTGTGCTGTAGACGGTACGCACATTTCTTTAATTAGGCATCCTGCTGACCAGAACGGTTACCTGTTTTACAACAGGAAGCACCACTACAGCTTAAATGTTTTGGCGGCTTGTAATGCAAATCAGGTGTTCGTTTTCGCTGATACTCAACACCCAGGATCAGGTTCACTGGAGGCTTGAAACGACGGAAGCCTTCCTTTTAAAACAACATCTGCGCCTTTTGGTCTTGTTGGGACGAGAGCGGATAGTTGTTAGTGGTTCGGGATGCTCTCGCTGATGTGTGTGCAGGTCGGTTCAATGTTAGATGGCTGCTGGCTGTTCATCGGTGTTTTTGCGATTTTATCCATGGAATCTGCATTGAGCTCCTGTCACCAAAGTAAACATTAATAATAAACAACAAGTGAAAGTGACAAGTGTGGTGTCAGTTTGACATGTCATGTTTGTAGTTTTTGTGTTTGGAACGTGTGGAATTGAAACCGTTAACGACTCCGAATTTTTCGCAATCAGAATAGAGATTTAAAAGTTCGTCGTAAAGCGTTCTTAATGCCTTAACTCCACCACACACCATATAACAAATACCACGAACTATTTACCAGCTAAAATATTGTTGAGTTGAATATGTACACGCACATACACATGTAAACGTTAAATGACGTCTGACATAACATTTTTCAATGTTGATAATCAAAAACTATTGTCAAAGCAAAATCAATATAGATAATACAATAAAATTATCAGATAATATATAAAATGACCTTTAATTTGCTCATATATTTTACCAACAAATATGTAAAAGCTAAAGCGGCGCTAGCTTTATGTCTAAGTGTAAGTCTAGTGAAATGCAGTAAATGTATCGTGGTTTTTGGTTCGTGGTGTGTAGCGGAGTTAAGGCATAACTATCGTGCTCCTTTCTGGTCTTGAGTTAAGATAGCTAAACTTTAGCGCATCTACTAAGAATCGAGCTGAATGTTTATGGTTTACAATTTGACATATTATTCTTACATTTATATTATTATATTATTATATTATTATTACACTCATCCCGCTGTCAGTTTTGAATTAATTTTTTGCGAATTAGCTACCCTTTGCATGTAATTTCTAGAATTTTCAGCAATGGACTTTCAATCAGCCAACTTTTGTATTTTTTTTTTTTTTTTGGTTTTTGATTATACCGCGGGGTAAATGTCTGCGGGTTGGAGATCCGCGGGATGTAGATTGTATGAAAGTTGTTTTTTTTAAATGAATGTCCGCGGCGTGAAATACTTTTTTTTAATGTTTCTCAAATAAGAAAGGTCGTGGAGTTTAATTCTGTTGTTTTAAATTCGTAAAAATAAATGTCTCATGTTGTAAATTTGTTTTTATCAAATTTAACGGGGTTTATTGCATGTCGCCTAATCATTATATCAATATATTTGACGGGAAATTTATTTAATATCGAACATTTATTTTACATATATATGTAATTGCAAATCTTATTATGATAACCGAATTTTATTTTAGACAGGATTATTGTTTACACCGGTATAAAATTGGGTTTATCGATAAGTTCTAAAGATATAAAGATGTTTTTTTAAATAGAATATGATTTATCCAAATATTTTATTTTTCTATTGACTATATTGTCGCCTTGCCCAAATTAACAAAATTTCCTCGACAGCATTTTCGTTTCGCATGTTTGCATCTCATTTCATACGGCGTCAACTTGAGCAGAAAAATCAAATTAAAATGAAAGTGACTCGCACTTTGATTCGCATTCAATAAACATGGTCTCTGATAGGGTGCTTCCATTAAAATGTAATCATATATAGACAACGGTACTTTTAAGTGAATACACATCAGTGCTCATATATAAAAAAACACTCAAGCGGGATGCCAGCAGCTGCGTCACATACGCATATAGGACAAAAAAAAATAGTTTGATGGATGGGGTGTGTGAGCCTCAATTAATTTTCGATTAAAAGTATAGTGTACGCGCTGTCCTTGTGTGTCGTTCGATTCCGGTGAGTTCTAACGGAATATCTACATGTATAAGTTGTATATATATAAACAAAGTCCGCGACCCGCAATCAAAAGGCCATGACCCTAGCCAACACACACACACACACGCACGCACGCACGTGCACATTAACAAAATATGAAAATGTCGTATATCCACTTTGACATGGAGCCTCCGATCTCGTGCCAGCGGAAATAGAAATCTGATACTTTGATCCGTGCCAGCGACAATTGTTGAATAATAGGCTTCAATGGACTGATATCCCTTTGATACGACATGCGCCAGCCAGCCCAACCAACAATAACTCATAACCGAGGACACACACACACAGACACACATATAAGGTGTAATTACATGTAATTTATAAAGTATATGCGTGCCTTTGCGCCACATCGTGTATAATACGACATATTGGTTTTTGTCACATGTATCTTTGTTACATCGATATCACATCCGGTTGAATTGAAGGGAAACTTCCTATAATATCCTCTGTATATTATATAAACGTGTTGGAGTACGGTATCTATATATGTATGCGTGTAATAATGAAATGCGTGCTGGATTTATTTCCGTTGGCCGTTTTGTCGTACGACACACACACAAACACATGCGCATTAATAACGGACTGCGTTTTTTTTCTGTTTGCCTCTTTCTATGTGAAATGGCGTATTGCGTGTGTATTTAGATATAAATGTATATTGATAGACGTACTTTAATGTAATATAGTAGATTTTTTTTAGTATATATGGCTTCTTGTTAATACACGCTCGATCGCTTGCCGTTGTCCGTAAAATGGTTATTGCATTTGGCGTTTATTGTATACGTTTTACGTTCTTATTTATATGATATTTTCTATACGAATATATGTGGATATCATTAATCCCGACGAAATTGAGTGGTTTCGCGAGCGCCCCCAGTTTGTCGG
>JANSTU010014275.1:0-14760 GCA_027564075.1 Bolitophila hybrida | reverse complement strand
TATATATTACCACACGAGTTTTTGTAAAATACAGAAATATTTATATAATTTACGCTCCGGTAGGTAGGCTTATAAAAAAACAGCTACGAACCCGAACCCGTACAATAAAAATAGACAAATTCCAATGTCGAACACATTTCCAAAAGTCCACGAAAGTAATGAATGAAAGCAGCAATTATGGCCAAAAGTGTCAAGAAAGCCATAAATATTACAGATATTCTGAAAATATTCTGTATTCGCGAATATTGAGAATATATATTATTACACATATATTTTGGATATTCCCCAAATATTCTCGATATTCTCGCTATTCACGATTAATGCGAAATATTCGTGATACCGAATTCGAGAATCTATTCTCGATATTCCTAATATTCTGAATAATATTTTCAATATTCTCGATATTCTAAACTACATGTACACCAGATTGCATGAGTGAATCTGCCTCGGTTGAGCTGTGCAACACTCAAAAATTGTTAATCGCTGGTACATTATTCCCGCAGAAGACCTTCCACAAAAGCTCATGGGTCTCCCCTGACGGCGAGACGGAGATCTAGAGCCATCTCCAAAAGGTGGCGAAAGTGTCTACTTGACGTGAGGAACCGCCGCGGAGCAGAAGTTGGGAGTGACCACCACATTATGATGGCCACTCTCAGGTTGCGAACGGCAGCTGTAGTGCAAAGACGACTAGATCAACCACTGTCTGGAAGGTGGGAAAGTATTTGTAATGCAGAGTGGGTTTCAGACGAGTCCTGGCGTCTCATTATAGAGCGTCGGTAGCTCAAAGTCAGCTTGTTAGGCGCCAGGCTCAGGCCAAAAACAAGAACTCAGTGGAGGCAGGTCAGCATGCTGACTGATGCAGCAGAGGCTGCAGCAAGGCTGGGGCGACATGAGGAACTCTACCGGATAACAAAAGAGCTCACAAACCTCACATCTAACACGAATTCTTTTAAGGATGACTGTGGTAACACATTGTCAATGGATAGTGAACAGCTGAAGAGATGGAGAGAGAACTTTGAACAAGTGCTCAACGACGAGGTGGTGCATGACTCCCATGCACCAGCTCTTCCATTCAGCTGTTCACCATTACCTATATCCACAAGCAGCCGGAGCAGACAATATGCCAATAGAACTCGTCCAAGCGGACCCGGCATGGGAGGACGAGTCTATTCCTGACGCTTGGAAGTCAGGAATAATTGTTAAGCTGCCAAAGAAAGGTGACTTGGGCAGCTGCGATAACTGGAGGGGTATATGTCTGATGACCGTGGTCTACAAGATCCTGGCAATACTCTAAGGATTGTTATGGAACAATCAACAGAGTTGAGATCCCCGGTGTATGCAATGTTCGGACTTCGAAAAAGCTTTCGATACAGTCGACCGTACAGCGATTTGGCGTCACGAAGATGTCGAGTCAATGCTGCAGAATCTTGCGATTTCTGCAAGGCTAGTCGGCCTTCGGGTGCAGCCGATCCAACTCAACGGTGAACGCGTTGAGATTGTTGATAAATTCTGCTACCTCAGAAGCTTGTTAACTGTTGATGGAGGCACAGACATTGACATCTGTGCCCGAATCAATAAAGCCCGCTCAGCCTTTGCGATGCTCAGCGTCGTCTGGCGTTCCACTTAGCTGTCAAAACGAACGAAGCTGAAACTGTTCGACTCCAACGTCAAATCGGTCCTTTTCTACTACTGCGAGACGTGGAAAGTGACCTCTGCTCTGACCGGAAACCGGAATATTTGTCAACAACTGCTTGAGGCGTATCATGTGCATCAGATGGCCGGAGGTAGTCTCCAATACTGAATTGTGGAGACGAACCAGGCAAGCTCAAGAGCTGCAATGGAACCCGTAAGGAAGTCGTAGCAGAGGTAGATCGAAAACGACGTGGAGGCGCACAGTCGAACGAGAGCTGGGAGAAGCTCAAACAAACTGGACGGCGATAAATTCTTTGGTCGTCAACCGTGTCCAGTTCCGCAACTTTGTTGCTGATGCCCTATGTCCCGAATATTGATCAATGGAATTTATATAGAAAAAGGGTTTATTGTACGACGGTAGTTGAAGCTGTGAAAGAGGTTACGTATTTTGAAATAGTCAACTGTAGAAACATCAATGTTTATTTGTGCATCATAGCCCCAATAAAGCTGCGTTCACAATGATTTCAATATCCCAACTTGTTACAATATCGTCTTTTGTCAACGTCTAATGCCCAATCCTTTTAAGGTACACGAGTATTCATTTGACCGCTGTCAAGTGTGCCATGCCAAATTTTGTGTTAAATCGGCTATCGTCGTTTACGGCAAATGCTATGTCTGGTCTTCTGGTCCCTTACACCAGATATAATAGACTTCCAACAGCGTATTGGTACCGAATATATTCTACATTTTCGTCATCACGAATCATCAGTATTGAAAGATTCTATGCAGAATCAGTCCGTGTCGACATCTGCTTGACATTCTTCATGCTAAATCTAGATAAAAATCTGCTTGATGTATAATAGTTTGATTGGTTTATTTAGATTCCGTCGTCTTCAATAATTAATGGCTCTGGCTCTCGCTCTCGTATGACAGGATCGTTCCAAAAATGTGTATGTCATTTACAGAAATCCACACGATCCGATTTTCCGCTTCTGTGTAGTACACGCACGGATCGACTTTTGATTTCGTTAATTCAAAAGGCTTCAGTGCACTATCCAGCTGCTTGTTCCATTGGCGACCACTCTGCTTGAGTCCATACATAGCCTTGTGTAATCACGACACGACCAATCGAACCTTATGACGAGTTGTTGTTACATTATCATCGCCATGTTTTCTCCTAAAAACCCATTTGGTTTTTATTGCTTTCCTGCCTGGTTGCAATGCGTTGTTTACTCGAAGTGATTCCAATTCATCTGTCATAGCCGATTTCCATTTATCAGAGTCATTTTGGTGGTTATGAAAATACCTTTCTCGTGTAGTGATCGATAAACGTCAATCAAGTATTTGGCTCCTCCCAACGTTGCTACCTCCATTGGTCCGCATAAATCCGAGTGAGCTCCACTAGATTTGATTTCCACTTCTTCTGTTGGAAATTATGTTCGTGACTGTATTCCAAGATAACAGCCGACAATTCACTGCCATTCACGGTGACATCCATGCCAATGGTTTCAAATTCAACATTTGATTGAATCCCCAACTTTCGATGCCACTGCATTAAATTCGATAGCATTTCCCTTTTACGAATCTGCATTCGATCACATCGCCATCTATACGATACTTTCCACCACGGGACATTGCTTCAACCAGTAAATCTTCATTTCGGTTGAATACAGTGCAACCATCACCATAGCACCATAATTTTCTGAACCAACCAACTTTTGTACACAATTTTCGATTGATTTATCCATTATAACTTTTGGCGACTTAAAAATACTTTTTTGATAATTATTAGCTAGAATTATTACGGGCCCATACCTGTTGATATCAAATGAAAAAAGGTCAGATGGAAAAACAATTGTTCGACGTTAATATATAAAGAGAGTTTATTGTACAACGAGAGTGTTAGGTTACATATTTAGAAATGGCCGTCTATAGAAACGTCAATCTTTAATTGTATAGAGTCATAGCCCTTCACAATGATTTCAACACAATCGCAATAATTTTTATAACAAATTTTTAAATATATTTTTAATTAAATAATTATAATTATATACCTTTGATTTAATGTCGCAGAAACATCGCTTCCACTCGTCGCACGTTATATTTGGGCCAAGCTGATTAAGTTCAGCCGTTTTTTGGCCCAAAGTGCGGATTTTGTTTCTGTTCTTCGTACAGACGGATGACGACCGTCAGTTATGTGGACATTTTCTTCCAATATGTCAATAAGCCTACTCTTTTGTTGGTCGAGAATATTATTTGTCAAAATTCATTCAAATATTCAAAATATATTGACTTACCATCTTAATCAACTCTTTTAAAGGTTGTGACTAAAACTTGTCGATACCGGCGCCGCATCATCACGCAAATTGTATCCGGTCATCGCATCGTTAAGTTTTGTTTCTAATGCGATAACGCACAGTCTATATAGCATTGCTGCAGCGCCAATGCATGCGGTAAAATGAACGCATGAAAATCAAAAAAGTTTCTTAATGGTGACGTCATATCGTAAAATTTGGTGTTAATCAACATTTTTTTTCGCTTAAAGCGGACAAAATCGCTGTAGAGTTTTATTTATTTTTTTAAATAAGTACATCATTACATTTTACCCCAATCTTCCCAAAAAGTAGTTATACAAATGGTCAAAAGTAGGGTGTTCAAAAAAATTTGGCACAGAAAAAAAGAATACTAACTGTTCAAATTTCCGCCCAGATCAATTTGTAGTACTACGCTTATGGAGCTAAGACCCCTAACACCCTTTAAAAAAAAAAAAAAGTTTCATACAAACCAAATTATTTGAAATTTTAACACAATACTCCTGAGACTTTGTACTATCGAAAAAATTATTTGACCATTTTTGATCGCTGTAAGAGTTTTAAGGGTTTTAGCTCCAAAAAACGTAGTATTAAGAATTGATATGGAAGGAAATTTGAACATTTTGTAGATTTTTTTTATAGTACCATAATCACCCCCCTTTTTGATTTTTATAACACTTTTTTGGGGAGATAGGGGTAAAATATAATGATGCACTTATTTAAAAAAAATCAATTATTTGATTTTTTATTTTATTGTTTTAATATTACTTAAAATTAAAAAGTTTCATACAAACTTATAACCCCCTTAAAAGGGTGATAGGGGGTTTAGCCCCAAAAACGTAGTACTACTAGATGATCAGGGAGGAAATTTGAACATTTTGTAGTATTTTTTAGAGTTTTGAGTGTATTCAATTTTAGTCCTCTACACGATGCCTAACGATCCAGGAGACGCACAGCCACAAAATCGCTGTCAAGCAAATGCAAATGTCCTGGTAAATATTCATATATTTGTAATCTTTCATAGTTAGCCATTTTAATTCTGTGTACTTTTATATTGTATAGGCAGCTTCGGAGACAGAACCTGTCGTAAACCATGTAGATCCAGAAAATCAAGTAAATTTTATTAATAATTATCATTCATTGTCAGCCGTGTATTTTTGTTTTATAGTCAACGGAAAGTGTCGTAGTCAACGCATGACGTTTGACGCATGTTAACATATGATAACGCATTGAAACGCTTAGATAGAACTGATATAACAATAGTTTAATGTTACCTAAATTGCTACCCACACATCTTGTTTTTTGTTCACTCAAAATGTCAAATGTTTTCTTAAACAAATTGTAATTTTTAGTCCATTTAATACATACAGATAAATGTAATTAAATTACTGTTTGTTTTTGAGTGAAATTGCCCGAATATCTTAACCTATATGTGAATACAAAAATTCACTTTTTCTGCACAATATATATATATTCTGACAAGTTGTTTACAATGATTATTGTTTGTGTTGTTGTGTGTAAATTACAGAAGAGAGCAATAATTTGGTTACGGATTTAAACCATTGAAATGTAAAAACAACGGTAATTTCCTTCATTGCCGGGAAAGATTTCAGTGATTCAGTACGGTGTGTTGAATTTTTGTCAAGTGAATTTCTCTCAAGTAGACGAGTGCATTTTTGGAGAAGTTGTCTCTGACCAGAAGCATTCCCATTATTTGCTGACACTTGTAGGCCTGCTACTTTATATTATTATTTTCGCATTGGCAATCCATAATCTCTGGTGCAATGTGTGGACTGTGAGTTGTACGTCTGCATAAATATCTGCAATTACAAGAGATGTTAGTGTTTTTTTTGGTGGAAATTTATAGAGATACCTGAATGGCTTGTTGTGTGTGTCCAGATATCCACCAAGGTGAAATACAACTGATTAATGAGGCAAAGTCACAATCCACGTGAGGCACAGTCGAACCCCATTGGATGGAACATGTCCCCATGGATGGCACAAATATGCATGGGCAGTGAGCTTAGCTGTGGTCTTTACCATAGACGGAGTATTCTACCATAGTTTGTAGTCATGAAGACTTAATGAAAACAATGGAACAATAGTTGCTACTTACTTACTTTTACTTACTTTTACTTACTTTTACTTACTTACTTTTGAACTGAAATTGTCGTTTGTCGGAAGTGAAGGCCACACGGTGCAGTCTGAATCGCATTACTATTATTGCCAGGTCGTCCATTGAGACCACGTATCTTGTCGTCCTTGTAGACTACGTGGGACACCAAACGACCAAACCAACCAACTGAATCTGCTTCGCTGAGCCGCCGTTGGTACACCGTCAAAACCTAGAATGAGACTTTGAATGAGAAGATTACATTACATGTCTACTTCTAATAATATCGAATACCGTCTGTGTGCGTAGTAATGAGAACCGGCTAACACAATTCCATAAAACTGATCTTAAATTCCATGACTTAGTTCATTTCCATTTGAATAGCTATCTTCCAGACACGACTGTCTTACGTTGTTCCAATCCTCCACTTGTCCTCCGATCCAATCCTCTCTGGCCACCAAAGTATTTATCATACAACAAAGAAAACATTACTAATATATGTATACAAAATTTTTGTCTGTGTCAGTAGCTTTTATCTGACAAATGGTCGAAAACTGCTGCCAAAGAAAAAAACACTCGGCAAGGCAAATTGAAATCGAAATCTTCAATACTGAAGAGTCTTACCACATAACTAAGGCTCGTATTATAGACTTGATTATAACTCACTCACCTCAGCCTTTCGACGTTTTGTAATCTCAGATGATCCAGACAACTTACATGCTCTAACTCCAGGTCACTTCCTAATTGGCGAACCTTTAAATATTATTCCGGATCCCGATCTGACAATGACGGAATCATTTTAACAGATGGCAACTCCTTCAAATGATCGTCGTCACGGCATTTGTTTGAGTATTTTGTCGTCGAGTTCTCTACCTTCATATCTTCAAACGATATGTTGAGACGATCCTGGATTTCCCGACGATCATTTTTTTTCCAATTCCTTCACGTCGTCCCCAACTGTAATGTACCCCGTTTGGCCGAATGCCGGTTGGCCGAATGTCATTTTGCCGAATGGGCTGTTTGACCGAATAGGCCGATTAGCCGAATGGTCGTTTAGCCTAATGGGCAGTTTGGCCGATTAGTCATGTATCCAAATAGTCCGTTTAGCAGAATGGTAGTTTAGCAGAAAAAAACGTTTAGCCGAATGAGCCATGATGACGGTTTTTGTGGTTATGAACAACCCTTGGAAATGGCGGATAGTGAGTCGTGGAATAGTAACCTATGGCCAAAACCGTTTGAATCACGCTAAGGGGAAACAACCCTTGGGAATGCCGGATAGTGGGTCGTGAAATAGTATACCCTATGGCCAACACCTCTTGAATCACGCTTAGGGAAAATAACCCTTGGGAATGGCGGATAAAGGGTCGTGGAATTGTACAATATGGCCACAATCTTTTGAATAACGCTAAGGGAAAACAACCCCTTTTAATTTGGCTAAACGGCCATTCAGTTAAACTACTATTCAAATAAATGGCCCATTCGGCTAAATGGCACATTCGGCTAAACGGCATTCGGCCAAACTACATTCGGCCAAACGGCATTCGGCCAAATGGCCTTGTACTCCTTAACTCGTCGTTGGCATCGTCGTCGTTGTCGTCATTAACCAACTCGACTGTGACGCTTGCATCGGTTCTTGATGCTCTCGGCTTCATAAAGCGTCATCACTGAGTTTGTTCAGATTGAAACAATCCTACCCCGATCGATCAATCAAAAATCATTTCTGTGTTTTATTGTCCCACTTGCCAAAAGACGTACGGTTTCAATGAAATGAAGGTTCATCTTTGGATAATTTGTATATTTGTAAATTTTTCATTTGCGCCAATCTTGCGAACACATATTTAGGTGGCAATTCGACTAATGACCAAGTCTCGATTTTGGTAAATGGCTAAATAGGCCGTTTAGCCGAATGGTCGTTTAGCCTAATGGGCGGTTTGGTCGAATAGTAATTTATCCGAATGGGCCGTTTAATAATGGACCGTTTAGCCGAATGAGCCATGATGACGGTCTTCGTGGCACCAGGTTTTGAACAACCCTTGGAAATGGCGGAAGTGAGTCGTGGAATAGTAGCCTATGGCCAAAACCTTTTGAATAGCCATTCGGCTAAATGACATTCGGCCAAACAGCCAAATGGCTCATTCGGCTAAACGGCCCATTCGACTAAATGGCCCATTCGGCTAAACGGCATTCGGCCAAACTACATTCGGCCAAATGGCTCATTCGGCTAAGTGGCTCATTCGGCCAAGCGGCATTCGGCCAAAAATCATTTGTCAAAACCGTATTTTTGGGCCACTTGCGGCCAATCGTGGCAATTCGACTAATGACAAAGTCTCGTTTTTGTCAAGTGAAGCCTGCTGTCCAATGCATCCTTCAATTTGGCAGAGTCATGACGTTCAAGTGCCTCGGTGAACGTCGTCGGGTCTCCAATTTCGTGGTCGTGAAGTTACGTAGTCTGGGCGCTTCGGTGTCTGACGATTTCGAGATGCACGACGGCTCGTGATCTGGATCATTATAGCTAGGTCATAGTCCGGATCGGATTCTGCGTCTTCGAAATCTTCATGGTCGGACTGTCCGGCCGTCATGTTGAGAATTTCTTCCGTCGACGGTTACCATTGAATCGATATTGAACGGATTCGGGTTCATAAAGACGACATCTTGGCTAATGTGAATCTTATGCGATTCCGGTTCGAATCATCGATAACCCTCTTTCTTGTCGGCATGACCCACAAACGTCATCCCAACTGCCTTTTGTCCCATTTGGTGCGTTTGACTTTTAGCACATGAACCATGACTCGATTACCAAAGATCTGCGGTCCGTTCAGGTCTGGTTTCTTTCCAAAATTCATGTTCCGTACGTTACCATCGTTGCTGCCCTTTGATGCTGGGCACTTTCGATGGGTGTGGCCAAATTCGTTGCATCCGTAACATAGGACCTTTCCGTTTCTTTGGCACTTCTGGGCGACATCTTTCCTTGGAAGGCTGTGTCCAAGAAATGCCGTCTCGATGTTTTCTCCCGGTTGCCAGCAACGAGAACTTCACGCTTTCTATTGACAGCTTTGTCCCAGTGGAAGTTGGACCCATTATGAACGGTTGGTAATGTGGCCAGAGCTTTCCAAGTAGCAGCAGTGCGAACACGCGATCGCTAATTTCTACTTTCGCATCGGGACAATGTCCACAGCACGCTGAACATCTCAGACAGGTCCTTCTAAGACTGTGGAGAAGGCTGGTCTTCAAATTAATATGGAAAAGTGCGTGCTGATTTAACTTTCGTCTTATTGAAATTAGCATTCACATCTTAAATGGAAACTTGCATTAATATTATTAATGAGAAAATGCGTTACAACACGCGCTCAACTATAGTTTTAAGTTCTATTGTTATAATATGTCAAAACTCAAAAACTGTATTGTGTATTATTATTCTTATTCTGAAATTATATTCCCTTTTGAAAACAACCACTGCAATTACGTTCTTCGCATTATTCTGTCGTTTCGCATCATCCCGGCTTTGGGCATCACCTTCTGTATTTGGAACATTTCCAAACATGCCTCGGCTGTCAGATTTGCGTTCCCAACGCTGACGATAGTCTCCGGAAGGAAAAGCGACAGAAAAACCGGCAAGGATGGGACGGAAAAGGGCAATTTAATTTAATTTAAGCGCAATTCTTGTTGAAAATAATAATAAAACCATTTTTTATACACATTCATTTAAAAAAAAAAAAAAACTCTCGGAATGTGTTGAAACTACGGATTGGCGTTGGCAGAAAATAGGTCCGGTTGGAGGAATAAACAATTAAATAGAAGAAAAAAATTGCTTATTTAAAAAAAAATGTTGTTACAAATAATTACTATATATAAAACATATTTTTTTGGTACAATATATTTATTTGCTGACATATTTGTTGATACAGATTTTAGTTACATATTTTTATACATTTTAACATTATTTATGTTGCAGTTTTGATATTTGTTTTTTTTTATTTATTATTATAATTATTTAAATTAATTTTTAAAACTATTTCTATTTGTTTGTGGTTGCTATAAATCAGAACGAAGAAAAAATATTCAACAAAAATATTGGCGCTATACGTGTCAAGTTTGACAGCAGCAACAGACAGAAAATCATTATTTTTTTTATGAAATCTGTGCGTTTGCTGCAAATAAATAAAAACACATAATTAAAAACAATCGTAGTTTTGGTGTTAAATAATAATGTGTGGTTATGTCTTTTGTTTTTAATTCTACAATATTGTTGCAACCTGAGGTAGTTCCGGTAAAAGTTACTCATGAAAAGATCATCAAGAAGTATAATAAAAAGCCCTTAACAGAAGATGATTGTGTGTGTGTTTGCAATCAATAACAATAAAAATAACATAACCTCATTAATCTATAAATGCAAATTAATGACTTCAGATTGATTTTTTCAATTTTATTGCTGTTAAATAATTGAATTACTGAGGCGTGATGACACATAGTTTAGAAAAAGGCCATTTTCAATTAAGGTCGTTTAGAAGTTTTAGTCTACGATTTTTTATGTTGTTTGGAATTTTAGTATTTTAACCTCAAAATATCAAAAATGAAAATATTTTTAATGGAATACAGCAAAATATAAATGTTAAATAAAAAAGCAGTGTTTTGATCTTATACATATAATCTTATGTTTCATTTCCTTATACATACCATAAATATAAATATTATTTTATGTAAATATTTAATAGGTATAATTAGTTTGAGGAGATAACATTCCAAAATAAGACGATGATTTTATTTCACGGATTGTATTTTTTTTAAAGTGGCACTGTGTGCATGCTCTGCGATTTGGACACGACTTGTTAGAGAGAAAATTTTTAAATTATGACGTCATAATACTATTTTTTATATTAATATTTATAATAAATAATAATTAAAACATAAATAGTGCTGCCGAAGTTCCGAAAAAAATAAAAATAACGAGAATATTTTTGAGTAATATAAATTAAAAAGTCTTTTAGCGTTAAGCACACACTATGGTCATTTACATTTGTTTTAACGTCAAGAATCTAGGTGAAATATTCTTTCAACGACAGCAAATGGCATTAATAAGCCCTTTTATAGGTTAACAACGAACATATTTACATCGCATGTTCCATTTTAAGAAAGGGTTCATTAATATTCCTGGGAAATATTTCATTGTACAAATTTTCATTTAAAATTGAAATTAAACTAATTTGATAAATAAACTTGAGACTGCTTCAACTTTTTTCCATTATGGTCTAATTTCATATGAGTCTTGATGATTGAATCGATGTACTTCGGCAGCACTGGTAGCCAAGCGTTTTGACGCAGCGTTAGAGAATTTTGCGTGTGCGTAATATTTTGCTCTTACGCAAGTTACAAGATACAAGACATTCTCTTTTGTTTTATTTATTTATTTTTACATATCGATTATAACAATATTGTTATATTTGTATATTATTTATATTAATGTTTAATGTTAATTAAATATAGACATAAATAGCATATAAGGAAAGTATTCATCAGATAGTGCTGGGTTTACAATTTATACATTTTCGTGATGCTTTTCTTGTGTCAAATCCTGCGTTAATGTATTTTTAACATCAAATGAAGTAAGTGAATCAAGTGCAAATATTCCATTTTGATAGTCAGTTAGAATTCTTAGATTTTTAACAGTTGCGACAAGATAACACTCAAACAATTCATTCAACAATTTGTTCGCCATCACTTATATTATAAATAATTAAATGTTGTTAAGATTACATTTTTCATCGAAATGACATTGTTTTTGATAAACAAACGATTTAGAGGGCGATACAAAACTTCGGGAAGTATCTCGACGGACATTTATCTGCCAAAAATACCATTCACGAAGCTCAGGAATACGCCTCAAGGTAATAGAAATGTTAGTGTTTTCCGGGGACTATCTAGATTGCATTTCGAGACCTCTGAACCTCTTCCTAACACCTCAAATTGTGACTTTTTTAGACATATATCGTTGACTGAGACAATTTTTAGAATTACATCTAGATGGTATTAAGCGGTCCTATATCTACAGCACAGAATACAATTCTTGAGTGGATTCTCTCTCAACCATGTATAAGTATCTTGATTGTCAAATGCACACTCTATTCAATCTTGATCAATATCTACAAATATTTTTGGAATTGAAGTAGGTAGATGAAAAATTATATTCGGACACTGTAATCAAATTACTCAAATCGAACTGGGACTACCAAAAATGAGTATCTCGCTACACTTTGTATTGCACAAGATGACACAATTAAACCATTTTGGATTTACATTGTCTTCGATCGCAATTCCATCTATTATTCTTAATTGGTACCAATAAATCAACCAAAATAAGCGCATTGCATGGATTTTCTAATACTTCAAACATATTGCATTTATTGATTGACGTCCAACAGATTTTGATGAAAATGTTACAAATTAACGTCATTACAGCAAAAACCAAAGTGATAAAGTTTCGCATCGCCCTATAAAACTATATCCGGCGTAGTACTACTAGCATGATTGTCATTACTCATAGCAGGAGCTAATTCTAATAAGTTTACCGTGGTCCATTGCAGATTTCAACAGGAAACGGTCATAAATCATTCAAAAGTTGAATAGCTGTCACATCGTTTATGTTTCTACGAGAGGTGTACACCTCGTATTGGTTAATACATGCTTTTATGGATGTCTACAATAGATTTGCTTCGAGACGTTTAGTTACCTCTACTGCAATAATGAAACTGTTTTCGTGGGTGCTAGTACTGAGCTTTCCTGACAAATCAACCACAGTATCCTGGAATTTAGACTGTGGAAGCATTGACGAGCAAAACCTATTGGACATTAGTGAAAACCGCTATATCAAATTGACTTCATGTTGAAATATTTAGAATCATCACCCTTTAATAATTATATTTTCTCATACTCATTATTCACTGTCATATACACACATTTACTCTTTATATAATGCACATATTTCCGAATAATAGTTTGCCGTCTATTCAAAAGTTGCTTGGAAGAGAGAAATACTCTACGTGGGCGTTTGCTGTACAAACGTATTTGGAACATGAGGAGCTTTGGGGTTGTATGACTGGCACAGATGTAAATGTCAAGCACATTACTCGGACAAAGTCCAAAATAATTCTACTGTTTGAACCGGTAAATTTTGTTCACGTTCAGACCGCTACAAACGCTAAAGAAGTATGGGATACGCTTAAAAGTGTTTTTGAAGACTCAGGCCTAACACGCAAAGTCGGACTCTTGCGTACTCTCATCACCACGAGGATGGAATCGTGCGACTCAGTTGAAGAATACGTGAATAAGATTGTGACCACCGCACACAAACTCATCGGCATAGGATTCGAGGTCAGTGATGAATGGATCGGGACATTTCTACTGGCTGGTTTACCCGATGAATATAAACCAATGATTATGGGTATCGAAAGTTCTGGAGTCAAAATTACAGGCGATTCAATTAAAATGAAACTTCTCCAAGATGTTCGAATTTGCAAGAAAAAAGATGGCGAACAAGCGTTTTTTGGAGCAAACAGTTATAAAGGTAATCACAAGAAAGTGCAGAAATTTAAAGGACCGCGCTGTTATAACTGTAATAACTTTGGCCACATTGCCAGCGAATGTTCTAGTCATAGTAAAAAGAAAAACAATCATAATCCTTCGCATTCAGACTGCAAATCGAAAACGTCGTCTCACACTGGATTTTGTGCAGTTTCCCCGGTGAAAGATGCACTCTGTGACGATTGGTATATTGATTCAGGCGCATCAATGCACATGACTATGAGACAAGATTGGCTTAAGAATCGTCGTAATCCGGAAATAAACGAGATTGTCGTTGCAAACAATTCCAGACTTCCTGTTGAAGCATCTGGAACAGTAGATATACAAGTTCTGTGCAATGGAAAAACTGATATCGTCCCCGTCAACAACGTTCAGTTTGTACCCAATCTCTCAGTGAATTTACTATCTGTAAGCCAGATTACAAGCAAAGGTTTCGATGTTCAATTCGACAATGGATTCTGCAGAATATTCAATGGAACGGAACTGGTTGCAACTGCACGGATGAAAGATAACACTTACAAGCTTGATAGGAGTGTTTCTAGTGGATTAGCAGCAGTAACAGGATCTGGAGCGAACTCGGAATTGTGGCACAGAAGATTAGCTCATCTAAATTATGGTGATCTGGAAAAACTTCGGAACGGAATGGTGTTAGGAGTTCAGTATTCCACCCATAAAAATGATCGTACCGCCTGCGTTGTATGTTGTAAGGGCAAACAGTGCAAACAGCCATTCAAGTCTTCGGGAAAGCGAGCAAAATCAATTTTGGAGATGGTTCACTCTGATTTATGTGGTCCGATGGAAGTGAAGTCGATAGGTAAGGCTAGATATTTCTTTACTCTAATCGATGACTTTTCGCGAAAGGTATTTGTATACTTTCTGGAACACAAATCGGAGGTGCCAAAGATATTTGGTGAATTCAAACAGTTTGTGGAAAATCAGATGGGAAAACGAATTAAAATTCTTCGCACGGATAACGGGACTGAATACGTTAATAATGAACTACGAGTCCTTTTGCGAAGATCCGGAATTCAACATCAGACGTCCATTCCATACACACCTCAGCAAAATGGATTGGCGGAACGGATGAATAGGAACCTCACCGAAAAGGCACGCTGCATGATTTATGAT
>JANSTU010014264.1:0-14761 GCA_027564075.1 Bolitophila hybrida | reverse complement strand
AATAATATAGTGCTTCACTTAAAACTGTGATATTTGTTGGTTTGTTGTTGTTGTTGTTGTTTATAAAGCGTGTATATATAATGTTATTTTTTAAGTTTCTTTATTTATAATACTTCGGTGTTTTATAATGAAATGCGATCTATCAATATTTGTGTATTTATGTAAATTGATATCGCGCCAAAAACAATAAAAAAACTGGTCAAATGTTTCTGCAAACATTAATGCGGTGGTACTGAAGGTGTGTGTACATCGCAGTAAAAAAATATGTGTAAAAAAACAATGAGAATTTTGTTAACCTAAAAATACAATTTAATTTTAATTGAAAAGTTTTTTTGTGTTATTTGTGATTCGATACTATTTGCAATATGTATAAAAATATGGAATTGTTTGTAGCCGTTTTTTATTGTACTTATGTGTATATTTGAATGGGAGAAAATTGAAAAATTATTATCGGAAAATTATTTTAAACAAAAATGGTCTGTGTTATTGTGTGTGTTTATGTTTAAGCTGCGTGCAGTTATTTTTACTAATACTATAATAAACGTATTTTAATCCATATCATTATTTTGCCTTTTTGTGTTTTTTTTCCGTACGCTGTTTCACAGTCAAACTTATTCTTTTCGCTTTGTATTAGGTAATTGTGTGTGTGTGTTTTTTTTTAACATTATAGTGTGTTTTCTTTAAGACTAATATTGCGCATGCTGCTTTATTTGGTGATTGTGTGTGTGTGTTTTATCATTTATTATGTTTCGACGAGTATTATCCGAGTACGTTCGACTTTGAGGGTGTCTACCACATATAATTAGTTATTTCTTGAGGCAAATCTATATAATTAAAAGTTTATAACTTGATTCATATTTTCAAAAATATATTTGTATGTATTTATAATTTTATAATATTTCCGTTAGTAAGTGTGTGTGTACTTTATTTATTATTGATTTGTAGTGTACTTAAAAAACAAATTTTAATCGATTGACATTGTCAAACCCTCGCTTTTCCTGCACTGACATAGAAAAAGAGTAATTCTTGGCAGAATCTAGCAACATACACAAAACCCTCGGGGATGCAAGCACTTGGATATCAAACACAAATCCATTAAGATTTATTTTATATGTGTTTATAAGTATGTAAGCGTATGCTGGTGGGAATAGAACTGCGCGTGCTAGTACATAATTATTATACACAGATATTGTTTTTTTTGTTTGAATAATTTTATACAGTTATAAATAGTACATATTTGTTTTATAATTTATGGCCAAATACACGAATTTTTCACTATTTTATTAGATATATATATTTTATATTCTTAGACTAATATATTAAATTCTGTACTTTGTTATCGCGAGGACACGACAGTTAAACTTTTAACAAAATCAATAATTTGAATAATATACACAAACAAAAAAATCTTTCAGTTCTATTTTATATCCTATACATTGATCTTAATGAAAATACACGCACACACGATAGAAACACTTCTAGAAAATTTCAATATTGTTCCTAAGAATTTGTTAATTTACTATATTATTTAGTCGAGCGTAAAAGGTATATTAAATCATTATTTTGTTGTTGTTTTTCTTAAGAGCATATTTTTAGAATTTATATGTACAATTTATATTCTTTATTGCTTTATGTAATATTTGCTTGTACTTTATGTAATTCCCCGCCCCACCCCTAAATTGTTTCGACGTTCATGCCGCGGATTTATACAACGGACTATCCCAAGTGTAAAGTATCATCAAGTTATCAAGTATATTGTGTGATTAATTAAAAAATTAAAAAAAATCCGTGGTTTAATACTTTATTTATAATAATTAAAAAAAATAAAACTTAAACATTTAAACGCCCTTTGGATTTGTTTTTGTTTTTTTTTAGTCACACAGTGGGACCTAACATAGAAACATTACTACAAACAAGTTTAAGTAGGTAATTTTGATAGCAAAGTGCAAAACGGGGATGCCAATATATATGAAGCCCGTTTCCACCTCAAGAGGCTTTGTTAAAATGACATGCCATACAACATAAACCAAAATGAGTCTAGAATAGAGATTTAAATGTTTAAAGTAAATGTATAATTATGTTAAATTTGTGTGTGTATATAATAAAAAATAAAAACCTGGCTTTTCTGTTCTGCACATTTTACTCCAGGCACCATAACAGCTCCGCCATAAACAACCAAAAAATAATAAACTATATACAAAATCAAACGTGTCGCAAAAAAATTAAACATTCCTTTTTTCTTTAATGTGTATAATATATAATAATAATATGTATCTATGTATATTTCATATAAATTTATGTGTAAGAAAAGATGTTTACAAATTCATACTAATTGTAGTAAATACGTATATATGATACGTCGTATTAGCAAGTGCGTCGGTGTGTTAGTGTGTATATATGGTCATAATTATATGAGTGCTTTTCCTAATGTATTGAGATTCTTAGCAAAATAAATATATATTATGTATTGGCACTGTATAATTTAGCAAAATTATATATATAGATGGTGCAACTCTCTTCATTTATTACACTTGATTAACTGCGGATACTAGCACATTATAATAACACATAAATGCGACAGTGCTGTGAGTTTTAAGCACATTTTTGGAGTAGATTTTTATTATTGTTTTTCTAATATAAAACATGGAATTTCTGTAATATTAGATTATACTATTACGAAAAAATATGTTTTTAAATGTATTAAAAAATATACATGAAAACATCACAAAATAGAATTAAAAAAGCACAATCTTATTATCTGGTTTACCATATCTTCATCTATCTATCTAGTTTATCTCACTCACACCCATCTAAAATCTGATAATCTTGTCTGCATTACTAAGATAACACAACAACAAAAACATGCCAAATGCCAATCAAAATTCGTAAAAAAAAAACAACAAAAACCACAAATATATTTTTTAAAAGTAAATGTTTATGTTTTACGGTTATAGAATACATGAATTAAGGTTTTTCACTTGTTATGAGTTTCATGAATTGTCAATTACTACAATTGTCACATTAATAGTAAAAAATTTAAAAAATAATTTACACGCTTTTTAAGTTCTGTATTTTATAACGAGAGTATATTTAATAGCTTAAATTTGATTGAAATTTTTGCATAATTTGTACGTTAAGATAATTTCGCGACATTAATTCAAAAAAATATCATATTCTAAGCATGAAATGAATTTGTATTTATGTCCAGACAATATTAAATATTTTATATTTAAATAATTATATCATATCACATTAATATAATCATTGTTATGAAATGGTGAGCAAAAAATACTCGACCTAAAAAGAAAAAAAAAGAATTGAATAATTATAAGCACTCAGATAACTTCCTAAAAAACCTCTGCATCCAAAAATGAGGTATTTCTTTCTGTACCAAAGCAGTAGTTTGCTTGTTCTATTATATCAGTTAAACTGAATTATATCCGTATAACTAATCTTTGAATGGGATTGGCCACCTCTCTCTCTCAGCCCGTAAATAATTGGCACGATTGTGGTGTACACGTTTCAAAATTTCATGAAGAATGACCAAAATGGGATTGCATTCAAAAAGATTAAATAAAGAAATGTGAAAATTATGTTCTATCTTTTAAGAGTCCCACATTCAATAACTGCGAGGAAACGCCGGTTATTCAATTTTAACTTGTCTTATCGATCAGTAACGAGCCAAATTGGATGTAACTTGTCCTATATGAACCTTTTTTAAAATTTAACCTGACTAAAAAACGTCTAGCAAATTCTTCAATTTTACTGGGCTCGAACTTGCCGCTGGTGTATCTAAACTCTTTGCAGATTCTGTATAAAATAAATTACTCGCATCCAAGACCTTGATGTAAAAAATAAAAATAAATATGTCTATAAAGTCACTGCCAAATTAAATAAACATTTACAAAAATGTTTTTCAGAATACTCGATATTCCTTCATTCAATTTTAACTTGTATGTCGAGCATAAAGCAGATCCATCTTAAAAGTTCCTAGCATATATTTTGAAACAGACAACCAGATATTTGTGCATCCTCCTCAGTAAGAAGATCCATAAGAATAGATATGAAAATTTCGAATATAATACAATAATTAACGATTGCCTATTTAGCATAGTGCTTTCGGAAAATCCAATATAAGAATCCTACTAGACGAAAGTTGTTTGTTTTTTTTGTTGTGTTTCTGATTCATCGCAAACTTCGGCTACAGTACTAAGTTGAGTTGTTAGTTCATTTGAATTAGTTTTATATTATTTATATGTTTTGTGTGTGTGTGTGAGTGTTATGTGTATGAGTGCATATAGTTAAAAATTCAGTTTTACAATAAAATTTTGTATAATATTTATATGTATAAGTCTAAATATTTTCTGATGTATATAGTGTATTTGTCCGCAATTTTATGACTGTATGTGTGTATCTTTTCGTATATATATATATATATAATTATATATATATATATATATAATCTAAATTTTAAATCTAACATTTATATTTACATAATTTGTTTGTTTTTTTTGTAGTTATGTATATAGTTTCTGTTTTTGTTGTTATTATTTATATCTTATAGCTAATAATAAGGTATTATGTTGCTGCGCAAGTGCAATCTCACCTATTTTGATTACGGGTACTACATAAGAGCGGGTGGGGGGAATTAGAGGGCTTAGAGTTCAGATTTTGTTTTTTTATGCATACATAATATATAGCAATCGGGGTGGGTGGATTATACTGATTACAGTTTATAGATTACGTTGAACTCCCAAAGACAGGGGTGTACGCGTTATGGTGTTTGTGGTGGTTAGCTGAGCGCAAAAAAATAATATGAAGAAATTTGGGAAAGGTGTACGGAAAACACACACACACTCACACATTTACAAAAAAAATGAATGCGTGACTCCTTCATCGAAATGACGCATTGTGACAGCACACCAACAACGAAAACTCACACAAAATGCACATTAAAACATGCTAACATGAATGTTTATATTGTGATATATATATATAGATAATTATATATGTTTTTTTATATATATATATATTTATATATATATATAATATGCGTAAATACAAAAGTAGAATCTAACACAGATTTTGATGTTTTTAGTAGTTGTTTGCGGATTGTAATATTTGTTAGTCTCGTCTATCTGAACGATATTTTCACTCATATTTGTTTGTTGCTTATAGTTGGAAAACACAGATAAATTTAATTATGTTTATTTTGTTGTTGTTATTGTTTAATTGGGGCGGTTATTAGGTCACCGCGGTCACTTGTTATACTTGGTTTGTATGGTTAATGATTTGATTTTTATGATTCCTAGAATATGCGAATCATATAGATATATTATAATATATTGATTATATATTCATTTCAGTCTGTAGGCTAGCGCGTCGGGAGCGTTTTCATTTGTTTGCTTGATATTATTAGGCTGTTTCAGTGTAGAATGCAGCACTCAATTGCGAAATTGGTTTATATGCAAATCGAAGAATGCAGACAGGTCAGGAATTGTGACGTCGCCGAAACAGCCTAATTATTTGAAAAATAATGAGCGTGCACTGGACGCGAGCTCGCACGCATTCCATTTTGTTCATTACTTGCTTGTTAAATGTAAAATACTCGTGTGGCGTCCGAAGTGCGTTAGTTGTGCCGTCCTAGTTCACCATGAGCGTGTGTGATTCCATGGGCGCCGCCGAATCATACAGGGTATCTGTGTCCTGTGTCGGCTCACCCTGTAACTGACACTGGTTTGTCAGAGTACCTGCACCGCAGTCACAAAAGAACCTATATACAAAATAAATAAACATCATATATTAGAAACAAGACAAATTAAACTCGGTCTTACCTGTCGTGTCGAATGAACTCAACATCGTGACCAGCATGACAGGTTTTTATGCAGTTCACGCATATGGCATTTCGATCGGTTGTATTGCACGTTTGGCACCGGTAGAAATCGTGCATCGGAAACGACGTGTAGCTTGAGATCTTGTAAAGACACTGGCCACCCGACACCGCTTTCTCAACTTCGTCCTGATTATTGAAGATCTTGTTACCGCGTACAATTGGCTGCACGCCACTGGCCAGACAAAGACCGCCGAATTTATTATTGAATATCTGATTAAACTCTAATGTAGCAGTAGCATTGTTCGTAATCTCAACACCAGCCGCCTGTCCATCGAATATTCGGTTTCGTCTTAGAATCGGATGACTCTGTGTAGATATCAATACACCTGCCTGTGTATTTCGAAATATATCATTCTCTTCGAGAATACCCTTGCCACCGTTGAATATACAGATGCCACCGTCACGACCATCGTATATCTTATTGCGCTTCAACGTTGGATTCGAGTCCGTTTTTATCCAAACACCGGCCATGGCATTGTCGAAGATCTCGTTCTGCTCTAGCAGACCCAAACCTCCATTATACACGAGCACACCACCGTTCTGACCGCCCCAGATTTTATTGCCGCGAATTACCGGATTGCTGCCCGTACGAATCTGAACACCCGAGTACAGATGATTGAAAATATCGTTGTCCTCCAGCTTGCCATGGCCGTTATCGTAAAAATACACTCCAACCTGTTTGCCCGAGTGTATACGATTACGCCGCAGCACCGGCGTTGAGCCAGTCGTTATCCAGACGCCAGCCAATGTGTTTGCGTACACCTCGTTCTCTTCGATCAGTCCCTGACCTTTTTCGTGTACATAGATACCGCCGTGCTGACCATGGTGGATTTTATTGTGACGTACAATTGGATCGCTGGTCGTACGAATCTGAATGCCGGCCAGTGCATTACCATAAATATTATTGTGTTCGATGAGACCGCGTCCCTCACCGAATATATACACACCACCCTGGTGTCCATTGTAAATTTCGTTCTTGCGAATCGTTGGATTACTGTTTGACGTGATCCACACACCTAAATATAAAAAAAAAAAGATATTTCTATTGGATAAAATTAATGAAGATGTTTTGCTACTTACCGGCAAAATTATTGGAATGAATACGGTTTTCGATAAACTGTCCGAGTCCGTTCTCGTGTACGTATATACCACCCGTTTGTCCATGATGAATGTCACACTTGACCACCGTTGGATTGGCACCGGCTTTAACCTCGAAGCCGGCAATGCGGTTATTGTGAATGTCGTTTTTCTCGAAGTAGCCCTGAATAAAAATAATACAGTTGATTTAATAATATTTTCGTAATTTTATAATTTTATTTTTATATGATAAACGAGAACTCCATTTTGACGTTGGAGTGATGCAAAAATACGATATTGATGATGTAATCGAGCTAATTTGTTTTTTAAATAGAATATAATTTTAGGAATATTCTTTGCATTCCAGCAACCAAAAACTCGCCTCACCATTACCGAGCAAAAGTAATTTTATTTTTGTTTGTTATTGAGCTCAGTATTGAGCCATCATATCAGAAAATGTTACATTTAATATCATCGCTGAACAGCAGTTTGTTCAGAAGGAGAAATGTGTATGTTAAGGTTGCTTATACGTATCGTAAGATTAGGATCGATTAGATGAGTAATCGAAAACATCTCAGCTTCGTAATTTTGAACAGTTGCAGTGCAGCATGCATGTATGACCTGACCAGTCGTGTAAACACGTAATGGTCAATGAATCCGATGTGCGGTATCGCACACGATCAAATGAGATGAGATAAGTACAGCGGTTAAGGAACCTGTACTTTATGTACTTTAAAAGATGGCATGTTTAATGCGTGTGTCGTTGAAATGAAGTGCATAAAATTGTTTTAAAATTTAAGCAAAACACCCTGTCCTGAACTCACCATTCCATTGTCGAACGTAAAAATGCCCACGTCCCTGCCGTGATGTATGTGATTCTCTCGCATTATCGGACTGGCAAAGTTCTTTACCCAGATGCCGGCCAATGCATTTCGACTAATTTCGTTGTGCTCGTACGTTCCCTGTGCATAGTCAGTCACGTACAGACCAACATTCTCACAATCACTAATGTCACAATGACGTATCACCGGATTTGCTCCAACTCCGCTCACACATACAGCCGCTCCAACTAGAATACACATAAATATCATTAAATATAATTAAAAAAATAAGTTTACTTTGAAAACTCACCAACGGATGTACTTCGTATAATGCAATGATCAATGGTTGGACTGCAGTTCTCGCCCACCTCCAGACAATAATGTTTGTGGTGTGGCACAGTGGAAGTTACATCCGGTGAAAATTTCAATGTCATATGACCAACGTATGCATGTTTGGCACCCTCGACAAACATAACCGTTGACTCGGATTCACGTTCCAGCACAATGGACTCTGCGACATTACCGTGTGCAGCTCCAATTAGCGCCACATCTGAGTCAATTACTAGAAACTCACCGCGATAGTGACCCGAGTGCAGGAATATCAGACTTCCTGGGTTCTCGGATGTACAATTATCATCGGTGGCCATTGCCGAGGAAGAAGAGTTCACAGTTGAATTGGCACCGCCAGCACAGCTCAGACTATTCGGAGTTGCTGCACCAACTGTACTGGGTGCCGTCGAAGCACTTGTATTTCCTGATGTACGCTCATCCGAAAAGTCCAGAGCTGCTTGTACCGTATTAAAATAAGAGATACTACGTCCTTTGTACTTGCGATCCTGATAACCGGGTCGTACGTGAATACCACGATATAGCTGCCGGAAGCTTTCCTTCCAAGGATTCACATAGTCTGAGTCTTCTGTTTTTACGAAATGAAATTTGCACGATTCCGGATTGAATAGTGGCACCTCATACTCGTATACGCTCTGATATAGTCGCTTCCAGAGCTCTGTATCGTTGGCAATTGTGTTGAAGCGTTTGCAAACCAGCGACAGCCGGCACAGGTCCTGTTCAAGTAGATAAGAGAATATTGTAAGTAACACCTCGTCGGGCATCTCGTACTGTAAATAGTGTGCGGCCGACGTAACGGTTGTATCCGCACTAGTCGAATAGATTCGTCTTGGTCGTTTACGTGCGGGGAGTAAATAACAGCCGAGCTCGGCTGTGCTGCTACTGCTTGCCCCATTAGGGTATTGATGGCTGGTTGATGGAGCAGCTGCCCACACATCGTGACTGGCTGTCGGAGATTTTTTACGCAGATCATAGGGCGACTGATGACTGGAACCACTAGCAGTGGCCGCAGGCGGTGAAGCACCTGACGATCCAGGCGGTGTTGTACTTGTACTGGGCACCACAGGATTACTGTTGGCACCACTTGTGCTCGGTGCGTTTGGATTTATTGGATTGGAAACGGTACTGGCGGCCGGTGCTGCAATAGGACCACCGGACGGGGCCAGACCGACATTTGGACCGGGAATGTTTTGGCAAGGTTGTTCACATGGATCGGCTGTAAAAAAAAAAAGATGATGATTTTAATTATTTTCATATCTCCAAAGGCAATGTAAATGTTTAAGAGGAATAAATTATAAACAAACCAGAAAAAGAACAAAGGAAAAAAAGAGTACATTGAGAGAATTTCTCACATTGATTATTAATGAATATTTACTCTATTTAAAGAGACGACAGGCTTTAATATAAGCCAATCCATGCACCGAAGAGGGCGAGGCTTTGGCTCGAGTACAAAAACTCAATCATCTCTCGCAAACTTATTAATAACTGATTAATGAATGAATATATATATAGATAAACATGAACTATATTAAGTCGTTGTGTGGGCGAATGTTACACAGCCACATACAGAAAATCTGTATAGTATATTTAATATGCGTGAGAGACTTTGGTCAAATGCATAATTATACTAAAAATGTATATAGTATAAAGAAGAAGGTGGCACGAAAAGCCTTCGCGAATGACTTTCTCTAATTCACTGAAAAACTGTATTTACAAATATAATTATGTGTACGAGAGCGCCTGCATGAAAAATGCCACCGAATGGTATTCTATTTTGGGTGCACTCCGTCGATTTGTGTGTGTATGTGTGTGTGTGTGTGTGATTGTTGAAAACGTGTAATAATATGTAAATATCTCGAACGACGGTCGTTACCCTGTTGTCACCCTAGCGCATTCAATTAATAGTACCAGCAAACACCCCTTTAAAAATATACACATCTAAATACATACACACTTATATTGCCATACGGTCGCGTAACGGAACCCATATATACACACTTTTATGCACGACTGAAACAAAAGGCTGATGTTCTTCGCCGGGTAATCAATAATTATGTGTACACGAAATTGGACATAAAGTATGGACCCGCACAGGGGTCAAAGTGGTTTTACCCAAATAGACAATCGGTATGATAAATTGGGTCAAAGAGAACAAGTATTCAATGACCCTTAATGACCTGGACCTTGCAAAAAATTATGCTAAACAGAAGGTATGATTGATTTTTTTCCTAGTCGCCAGACATGGAATATTATGTAGAAAATGATAATTTATGTAAAAACAACAAATTGCTTACCTGAAGACGTTCGTGATGGTAGAGCAATACGATTACCACCTTTTCTGCGTGATCGCCGGACGTAGGACCGGGACGACGTAAATGAGGCACTGGGCATTTTGCTGGTGTCGGGTACTTGTTCCAGGTCCAAAGCTAGTTGCGCGAATACGCTAGAACGCACTCAACGCACACAAACACACACACACAAACACGCACAGTCAGGCGCAAATACGCACGGACACGGTCAAAGGGTCCGCGCAGCCTGGATGTGGCGCTGCGACGACGTCCTAAACAAAGGAGACGACGACAAAACTACTACTACGGTTGATTGCAGCCCCGGCAGCCATTTTCTTTACTTGCAATGTGTGCCTGTCTTGGCCTGGCCATATACAATCGAATGCGAGTGCGAACGAGACGGGAACGCGTCACCGCACACACAAATGCATACACGAAATTTATATATACGTATATATACACACATTCACACACTAGCTTACGCGTACACGAAACACAGGAGGTTACTATCAACTTGATTTACAGGCACTGTTTTGAGCTGGGACGCTTTTTTGATACCTGAAAACACTAAACGGGACACTCACAGACGATATGCACAAGTTTTTAATCGATAAAACGTAATCGATCAGTGGAAAACGGGCAAAACGTAATTGCATAATTTTCCCAATGTCCGTACCCACAAGCTGCCAAAAAGGGCCATCCTATTAAACTAAGTGTATTATGGATGGTGCATTTGGGACGCCACCGATGCTAGTTGTGTGTGTGTTTTACAAAATGAGTACGTCTGAAGACATTGTTTACGTTTTGATATTTGTTTGTGTTTGTGATAATATTATTATGATATCTATGTTTATACATGTGTTTACCGTTATTGTTATAATTTATTTGTTTAAATCGAGTGTTGCGGTAATATAAATCGACCTTAAGTAGTTTCTGCTGTTTAAAATTCAGTGTTATTTGATTACTAAAGCCAAAAATTTACTCGCATTTTTTATAAAGACGTAGTTTTATTTATAATACTTGCATAATAAATTTAAAATATTAAAAAAAAACTTTTAATTGACATTTCAGTGTAGCGATTCTGTGCAATTTTTTTCACATGCTAGTTACTCAAATGAAGCAATTATTTTTAAAACGCATTTACAAAAAGTTGCTTCATAGCATGTCTAAAATATGCACAGAATAAGATTTTTCACGTGTAATGTCATAGGTTCCTTTAATCCCTTGTAAGACTACTTTGCCTACGTATTATTAGGATATTCATCAGATTTTTATTATTATTATTTTTTTTATATTTTAAACATTCGTATGATAAATGTCAAAATATTCGATAAAATTTGAGATATAAATTACGATAAAGATTCTTGTAATTTAATGTGATTTTTTGTGATAAGCTTTTGAAGCTTCTGTGCTCTGACATTCATAAAACACTACCGATGGATAGGAGTTGAAATTTGCACTGACGTGACATTAACCATTTCAAAGGCTACATATACGCATATTTGTTAGATATTTCTATGCACCGAGATCAATCTGGTTATTGCTGTTTATACTCGAAATCGTGAATCATCAACCCTATCATATACTTGTGGTTCTATACAAGATACTTTTGTGTACATGTATTTCAAATAAAATATTTTAAAAATATGATCATATTCTTAGCAAACTACTTACTGACACCAAAGTGAATTAGAATTTGTACAGTTTAAAAGATTTTAACCGTGCTGGGAATCGAAACGTGGTTCTACCATCCCCCAATTAACACTTTATCACATTCGGCTACGCCGTCTGTTAAATTCACGTGTAGATTTATCTTTATCTTTTTTTAGATGCATTTATTTTATAATTTTTCTATCCTACGCATTAAGGATATTTTATTCACTAAAAAAGACTGCAAAATACTTCCAAATTATTTCCAAGTGACTTAAAAAACTGAACCTTAACTCTACGGCAAATACTATGACATATAATATATTCAGCATCTTTAAATTGTAAAGAAACACTCATTTCACTAGAACAAACCAATAAAAACGATAAAACACAAAATATATTTAGTATATTTGTAGATTTCAAAATAATAATAATTATAAGCATGCACTGAACGCACTTTCTTTATTGAATTTGCACCATCCACATTGAATGAATACATTATCATTTGGGACACACAAAAAAATAAACAGTAATTTCATGACAGGTGACAACTGACAGATTTCCAATTTTTCTAAATACTTGTTCTAAATAAATGCATGGATTCCTAATGAGCACCTGATTTTTTTTGGCCAATATTCTCACATAAAAATCTACGAAAATGGATCTGGGCCTGCTGCCGCGTCTGTCTCCGTCCACAACAATTATAAGTTGCCTTACTCTGGCTACATTATATGTATCTAGCCTGTACGTATGGACCTGGAATGCTAAACATAATAGGTATTTATGACAATCTTGTGTAAAAATTATATATAAACACAGAAATGTGTGTGTTTGAATATTGATGTATATATGGTTGTATCTTGCTTCTTCTTTTGCTTTATGAAATTATTGATGACATCAACCACCCATAGCGACTTTGGGACAGCTCTGCATTATCATTGCCGTAGTACAGGAAATTAAAATAAAGAGTTTTTGTTTATGTTTTTTCAAAATATTTAACTTAAATATATTCGTTTTAAATTTTAGAGACCATCCCACGACTGTGAAAAAACGTTTCTGCAGCGTTTTTATAGTAATGATAATTTCGCCTGTGTTCGTCTATTTATTTCTAATAGACGGCAATGTGCCAAAGTCAATATGGGCCATTATGGGATTTCGTACAGAAGGACTGATTATGGCCTTTTTTATACCTCTTATGCTGACTGCCATTTTATTTCTGGGACCGCTAAGCTCGCAGGCAATTAGTGGTGTTTGGAAACTTTACGCAGGTAGTAAACTAATTATATCTGTATATATTTAAAAAAACCTATTTTTATTTACACATACAAATTATAGAACCAATGCACTGGGTAAATAGCTTCCAGAATATACTATGGTTGCGTAACCACATCATTGCTCCGCTATCTGAAGAGTTCACGTTTCGCGCATGCATGTTACCATTGCTTCTGCAGTCGTTCGAGCCGTGGTCAGCAGTCTTGATAACACCACTCTTTTTCGGTGTTGCTCATTTGCACCATATGATCGAGCGACTTCGTACTGGCATGGAATTGAAATCTGTTCTCATCGTGTCGGGTAAATACACAATAAAAACCAAAGACATATTATATATAGACAAGAAGTTAGGTTATAATTTTGTACGCAGTATCTCTCACATTAATGGAAATTATAATACATGTTTTGAATGGTGCAGGGTAACTAACGCAATGGTCACAACCGCGAAGTACAAAAAGTTTGGTTAAGTTTTATTTTCAAAGAGCGCAGTTCAGATAATAGAACTTTGATTTATGATACCTGTTTGTTGTTTTAAAATTCCAGATTAATTTTTCTTGTTTTATACATGCAGTTTTTGTTAATTTCACCTATATTTTTAAGGTTATGTGTATACTTCGCGGTTCTATTACACTTCTCGTTTTTAAGTAAGTAATTTAAGAAAATATTGATGTTCAGATGTTCAAAACTGTTTGATATTGCTAACCTTTTAAATAATTCGAATAATATATTTTTTATCAAAACTTAAATAAATATTAATTGAAAATCGTTATAACTGTAAAAATGTTATCTATTATATAACATTTCTAGCTATTTTAGCCGGGGTGGTTTTTAAAATGATGATATATTTGTGGTTAAAAGCCTAAATTCTTGTCTATATATAATTTATCTCCTATAATTCATTTCAAATATAATATATAATATTTTAATTTTACAGTCTTCCAATTCGGCTACACGACAATCTTCGGAATATACTCGGCTTATTTGTTTGCGCGCACTGGTCATTTTGTTGCACCATTTGTTGCTCATGCCTTTTGCAATCATATGGGTTTTCCGGATTTCCAAGAAGTGCTTGTCATGCCCGAACCGAAGAAACGCATACTAATTGGAATGTACATTGTGGGTTTAGTTAGCTGGATACAAACTAAAAAATTTTCTAGTAAAAATGCAAAACCAACAATTTTCTCTACTAAAAATGCAAAACCAACAATTTTATCTAGTAAAAATGCAAAAACAACAATTTTCTCTAGTAAAAATGCAAAAAACTAAAATTTTCTCAAGTAAAAATGCAAAACCAACAATTTTCTCTACTAAAAATGCAAAACCATCTATCTAGTAAAAATGCAAAAACAACAATTTTCTCTAGTAAAAATGCAAAAACAACATTTCTCTCTAGTAAAAATGCAAAAACAACA
>JANSTU010014253.1:0-14762 GCA_027564075.1 Bolitophila hybrida | reverse complement strand
GCCGCATATGCGTCATCGTCGAAAAATAAGGGTTCGAAGAAATCGGTCAAGTGTTTTGAATGCAATCAGTTCGGGCAATAGTGCTGTTTGTGTGTGAAAACGAAAAAAACAATTCAGTCCACTTCCATCAATACATCGAGACAAAACACCGGCAATAGTTTTTCGGGCAGTTAATTTAACATACATCTATATGGCAATGATTATGTTAATGTATGCTGTATGGTGCACTTACACAGGATCTGTTCAGTAATAGTTCACTGCCGGATATCGTGATGTCTAGAATTTTGCTATCTTTATTGATATTTTTCTATCATTTCTTCAGGCTACTCAAATTAATGACTGGATTTGTTTTCAAATGTGTAATTATGTCAATAACAGAAGTAATTTCTAATACTGAAATTATGATTATCGGCGTTTACGTAGATATTCTTAAGATATATGGTTTGCAATTTTGCATATTTTGATTTTCTATTGATAACACATTCCAGCTCATAAACTATCCACTGGTCGATGCGCCTCGTGAGCCTGCAGGTGTTAAAAATTGTAAAACATTGCGTACTTTATTGTTCAAGATCTTCAGGACACGTCATTCGAGATGCATTAATATAATGGCAAAAGCCTGGATGTAATTGAAAATAACATAATCTAGATCAGAATCGCCAGAATCGACACGAAAACGCAAGAATGTGTGTTGCTACCACTGGTCTCCTGATTGATTTTTTATCTTCGATTCCAATCACAGTCACCGAGTCGACGATGTTATTGAAGCTAATAGCGATTTAATTGAATATAAATATTGTTTGAACTTTAAATTACTTTTGTTTAAATTTGCATTCCAAAATATCTATATACAAAATTTTATGGATTTATCTTGCAATTTTTTTGAAAATAAGAAACCCACGAATTCCAGCCAACTACTTATGAGTACCTCATTATAAACTCGCCTGTGTAGTCATCAGAAATCATTTAAGTATAACAATTTCTCATTTTGGCCTAATTTTGGCAATTATTTATACATTTCAAACTTTTGAATATAACGAAATAAGAAGATTTCAGTTTGCGAGATGCACATTGTATAAAAAATTATAATATAAACATCGGACGACCTATAATATAAACAAATATTTTCGTTTCCGCACAAGAAACAAGAATGCTTTGCACCACACCCGCTCGTCCGGTACAAGCACACCCACCAACAACAACAACATCACGGCAAGAGCTTAATCGACAATAAAAAATGTGAAAACATTACAACGTAATGATGACTATTTCGTTTTTTGGTCTCTATTTTTTTAGAGGGTGGAGGTTCTTTTATGGGGTTTTACTCTGAATAAGGGAAATGTTTGTGGGGTGGTTGAAGTAAATAAGGATCGTAAATTCAACGTGCAAAATGTGTACTGTTTTGTATTCACATTGTATATACTTGCGCATGGAAAACGGAAAAAAACATACAATTCAGGTAATCGCTTAGAGTTTGCACAATGTATATTTTATACATGTAATTAGACATGCTGCTTTATACATAATAAGCTATACACATAATTACATAGATTACCCCTAAATTTTGGGTAATTCAATTTAATCTGCTTTGCGGAATTGTTCCTGGCGACGGCACCGTGCCGACGTGTACAAAATCCCTTGAAGCTTAGGCGAGCGTATAAATGCTCAAACATTATTACAAACAAAAAAACTGGTTCAACCCTATTAGCCCACCACCATATATATAATTACCTGAAAGCTTTCGAGAAAACATTCTTAGGGCACCATATATGGATTCAGTTTGCTTTTGCATATATATAATATATGGCATCACTGGCGCCTCACCAGCATTAGGATCATGCGACGCGACGTATAAATGTGCCGCCATGGCACCCGTAAGAAGCTGCGAAATAAATCAGACTGTAAGCCACCTCGAGAGTTTTGCACCCCTACACACACACGTCGACAATGTTCAAGGATTGCCGCACACACACATTCACGTATGCTCTTGAGAGTTTCCAAAGTAATTCTTACTTTTTCATCGCAAATCCCAGTGCAGATTAAATTCGCACGCGGATTTAAGCGCGAAGCGTTTGGCCTCTAGCAATATGTTGGCGTTTGTGTGCTTAAGCACACAGGTAACGATACCATAAACATGCATATAGACTATCAAGAAAGTTCGGTAAACATCTTTTACTCAAAGATATGTTTTTATATTTATGTATATTTAAATTTATATGTATGTAGGTACATATAAAGATATATAAAACCAATTATAAACACATACGCATTTCTTTGATTTATTTTAAAGTAAAATAACATCCACTTCAAATACAATTAGCGTTGACCCAAAACATTCAAAGGAAATTACTATCCAATTATACTCCACTTATCCTTTTCCTATATAATATACAACATAATTATGTCAGGCTAATGTAATATCAAATTTCATATATTGACACGCCTTGTTTTCGAAATATTATGCAAAATCCGTGTATTTAGTAGCTGCGAATCGATCGAATTTATTGAATTACAAATCCATGTAATTTAATATCTATAGGCTTTATAAACAGTATATATGCAAACTAATAAAATGGTGATTCTATCATTAATTATTTATCATATACATAGTTGATGGAATTGTGCATGGTCTAATGATGTTAAAAAAGGGATCGCGTGCAAGCTGTATAAAATTGAATTATTGGTAACGGATTTGAAAGCAGTGGTTAATTGAATAATTTTTTTTAATTAAATAAATAATTTGTAATACTGAAAAAAAAACATGTTTGTTCACATAAGTTGGTCAGATGTTTACACTTTATCACCGGCCTCAAAAACTACAGTTCGATTAAATGATTCATTAAAACATGAGTTATAAAATTGATGGTACTTAATTGGCGGGACGATGTGAGTTCACTTAAATCGTGTTCTGTAGATTTTAAACCAGAGTTTTCAATATAAATTGTGCAAAAGGTATTTTTTATAAAATGTACAATTTAATCGATCATTTTCTACAATGTTTTTTTAATTCTAAAAATATTTATATTTACGTTTAATTAGGATTGTTGCATTTTTTTGTTTAAACATCTTTGTATTAGGTTTGTATTAGATTGGCGCGGAGCTAAAAATGATGTGGAAAACATAATTCAAACCTAATATCTAACATGTTCGATATATTATATCTTGTGGATAATCAAAAAATATTCGTATTTTTTTTTGTAAAATCATTGGGGGTAAAGTTTTCTCGCTTCCTAACAGATAATTGACCACTCATGGGTATTGATACAGCCGGCGGGGTAGCTGTGGTTCCAAATTTATTTATTTTCCGACCGTTTTTTGGTAATTTGCTCCGGGGCTACCTTTTAATTTTATCCCAATTGATCGACATTATTTTTGACGTGTATGGGGTGCAAATAAGTGCATTTGGCCCCAGTGGAATTTTTCGTTTAAACAGATTTTTTTTACAGTTTGCTTAAAAGTTTCTGTTTTTTTTTTTCTAAATTCTATTGTGCCATTCTTTTTGCAGCTTTTATCAGGAGGACTGTCAATATACCGATGAAAAATATTTAACAAAAAGTGCAATTTCTTTAGTAAAGTTCGGTAAAAAAATACTTCGAATGAAAGTTGGAAAATGTTACTGTGCTGTTTTCGGTTTATAAATTTTATTTGAAAAACCGAAAAATTTAACTTGACGGAAAGCGTTATTATATGTAATCTTTATAAAATTATTATATTATAATGCATTCAAAAGTCTATGAGAATATCTATAATTTTTTAAAGTATTGTGTAAAAGTATAAGGGATGTTTGTCAAAAATACATTGAAAGTCAAAGTTTTTTTTTCGGTTCTAAAATTTTGCCGGCATGGCCAAAAAATGATTTCATATATATATATATTACATTGAGTCGATTTTTACAATTAGGAATTTTCGTTTAAGACCCACAAGTTGCGGAAAATAACAGTGTACAAATATTTTAAAATTATTATTTTCCTTATTTAAATTAATTTTGAAAGTTATTGTGGAAAACCAAGATCTGATCACCCAAACTATCTCCCTTTCCCTTCCATATATCTTTCTTTCTCCCCTTCCCTCTCCCTTTCCCTCTTCCTTTCCCTCTCCCTTTCCCTCTCCCTTTCCCTCTCCCTTTCCCTCTCCCTTTCCCTCTCCCTTTCCCTCTTCCTTTACCTCTCTCTTTCTCCCTTTTCCCTTTTCTTCTCTCCCTCCTATTTCTTCTTTCTCCTATTTGTTCCTATTCCTATTTTGACACATGAAATTCGGCAAGCCAATGATTTGGAGAGAGCCTCTAACTGATTGCAATTTTTGCTTAAGCAAAAAAAGGCTTCGTAAAAACCATGCGATGGGATTATCCGAAAAACATACATAAATATATACGTACGTGTTGACAGATGCGTGTATATAATTCGTTCGTGTGTTGTAGGTAATTTTGTACAATTTCTAGCTGTTTGTTTCGTAAAATGTTTTGCATGGTTTGTTTGTGCCGTGTTTCTGTGTACCGTGCAATGTAAATTGTTGTGAAAAAGATACATTTTCACGCATTTTAAGAGTTTTTTCAATAGATGTGGTGTTGGCCGCCATGCCGGTTTCTCGATCACCTGACAAGCTGTCACTGTCACGGTCCCCTTCCCGCTTGCGCTCTGGTATGGAACGGGTAAGAATGGATTCGGTCGACAGTGCAGATTTTAATACTAAACGCAAACGCGAAGATGATGACATTGTTAACACTCATTTGCACATTATTGTTATGTAAACGAAAATTGATAATTTGCACGCAAAGTCACTTTTACAAAAAAAAAAAAAATAATCAGCTGATGGGTTTAAAAACCCCGACTCAGCCAAATCAAATGAATAACGTGCTTATAGTACGGCAAAACCGCCGAAAATTCTGTCTAAATGGGAATATCTGGAACTTACTAGAGAAAAATTGTAATTACTTGTATCTCGAATTAAGGAACGACACTTTTTGGCTAAAGGTGTCTGCTCATCATACTTACATAGAGCGGCATAATAATGCATTTGCATAAGAATGCATTGAATTTTGTTTCTTGTTTCTTATTTGTATATTTTTTGTTTTCCAATTCTAACTTCAAATATGTTCAAATATGGTGAACTAAGTCCTTTTTTTAATGAATAAAATCATATCTTGTAACCTTATCTATAGAAAATAATAAATATTTTGTATATTTTGACGCCAAGTAGAATTGCCATGGTTGCGGCGTTTTGAAGATGAGAAATAAAAAATATTTTCTTCACCATCGACGCTGGCTGCTGCGCACGATAACAAGCCAGAGACAGAGAATACATCTCTCTTGTATCTAGCATTTGTATGTGATAGTTCAGCTCATGTAGTTTTCAATACAAAAACAACAACTTAAAGATATATAACAAATCTCTCATCTCGCGTGTGTGCGCAACTGCCGTATTTGAGCGACGAGTTTTCATCGCACAGCAATGTGCTTGTTGATTGTTTGTATTTATATGGTTATTATTAGGATACACGAGACTAAACATTAGAGTTGTCAAAATGTTGACTATCCATATGAATTAATTAATTAATTTTTATGAATAATTCTTTTGCATAATCTGGAAAAAAACTTGTAAATCTTTATATTAACTTATTTATTTTTAGTTTTTAACACATTTATCACAATTTAAAAAAACAGCAAGAAAAATAAATAGTTTCAATTTAAAAAAAAAACTAATCTAACCGGATAATTATTATCATTGGAACGCGGGTCCGCAATGATCTCATAGGGAATGTCTGTGGTATAAATTGTACATTCTATGGGCGTAATTGAATACTCTCAATTATTTGTATACTATATTTATAATGTTTACATTTCTAAATAACTATATAATGAAACGGAAGACGCAAATGTCGTGCGCCTTTGCCGCTCCGCGTAAGATTTATTACAACGTGCTTTCTGGAAATCGAATATCTGTCAAGAGAAAAACCACGCACGCACATAATTTAAAAAAAAAGCACAAAAACAAACAACAATTTACCTGCACAGGTATAATACAGTTGAATGACACTTGATTTATAGTATATTATGGCCTGTGTTTGTTTGTTATGCGTGGGTGCGCTCAAGTTATATATACAATAAATATACAATAAAAGACTTTTCCAACGGTTTGTCTAATAAACACCTTAAAATGGAACGAGAGCAATGCATTTAAATTAAGTCATTTATATATACATTTGAAGATGACGAGTTCGTGAATGAATCAACCAAATGGCACCCGCATATATCACCGGCGCTCGGCGACCCGGCTAGAAACACACACATGAGATGATTACAAATAAATAGAGGCGTCAAGAACGCGGTTAATCTTATCTGTGACTGTCTGTTAATAAGGTGCATTAAAAGCATTTAAAACAGTGATGCAATTACACACTCTCTCAATGGAACAGGGTGTCCGTAAAAGTATAATTATATATATATTTTAGTATTTAAAAGATAGTCACTATAACACACAGTTTCAATCTAAAACAAATAAAAATGTAAAATAATTATGAGTCTACCTATATGTATAGATCTATGTTTAGTGTATTATGTTTACAGCTATGTATATATATAAATATATATACTGTGTCTACGCTATCTGGTAATTTGTGCTCATACAAATTAAATTGTTTACATTAAACGCGATCTGCAGAGATTGTATAGTTTTTTTAAAAAAAAACATTTATAAATATACTACGCTGATGTTTATATTTAGTTATATATGTGTGTGTGTATTATATATACGCTAGTGTAAATTGTAAACTACATACACACATTTATTTAATGTACTTTGTAGTAATTAAGATACTAAAAAGAGGTAACACAAAAAAATATCCGAGACAGCGCAATTTATCGATAAGTGGGATGTTATTCAGCTCATTAAATGTGTCTGATAGCGGGTATTGACTATATTGCGATTATGTAAAAAGTAATTAAATAATTATACATTAATTATAATAAAAATGTGAATCAATTTGTAGCTTGAGTATATAGACGGCAAATAATTATTAATTATAATAAAAATGCGAATAAATTTGTGTACATAGACGGCACGTAATGAGAACGCGGTTTATGATAAGTTTATAAATTGTAGAATTATGTTATTTTCAAATATCTATGAATATATAATACTATATAGTTATTACAAAAATATATTTATATATATCATATTTCGAATGTAGTTAAACTATTTGTTGTTGAATTAATTAGCTATATATTATAAACATAAAAAAAAGTTAAATGAGTGTTTTCGATTACTTCTTCCAATTATACTAGATTATAACCATTTTTAGATAATGGTAATAAAGTTATTTATGACAGATAAACTGAATCACAATTTCTATTAAAAGTGTTCGCCGGTTTAGGAATTATGATCCCATATAAGCAGAACATATTTTCAATATGACATTAATGAATTTTGGTGAAAATACACACAAACAAACAAAGTAATATCAACAATTGCGGCAACACTAATTTGGGAGGAAAGTCTCTTGTGAAGAGGTCGTCGTAATATATGCCTTAAAGGTTTTAAATTATAGTATATAGAACCTTTTATAATGGCTGCACATCATTTGTGAGGCATCATTTAAAAAATATATATCGATTTCCGAGCGTAAACTTATCTACTCGATTATTATTTCTCCAAGAGATTTCGAACCGATAGAGTAAAATAATTACTAAATTCGAGCTCTTTTCGAATTATTTTCTAGAACCGTGTTTAATTCTACCCACATGTAAATCTCAAATGTTTGTGTTTGCAAAGCTGCCTGTGTCTTGATTGAAAATTAGTTTTTTCAGCAAATTTTTAAATAAATAATAAAGCTTGATCTCCATGCACGCGGTATGTCGCGGAAAGTGAAAACGCTAGAGGAGCGTTGACAATTAAACAACCAATCAGAAAGGCAGTATTGTTTTCCACTGTCAACGCCTCTAGCGATGTCACTTTCACTTTGGTACACGGTTTGACACCGCCAACGAAAGAAGCAACTGAAAATTCAAGCTATTTTTGACGCGTCTGCCACTTTTTGTGAGATTGTGAGACACAACTGGCACTTCCGTCACAATTTCCTTAAAATATTTGACATAAACATTATTTTTGGATGATCTTTGGCAATAAAGGGGAAAGAGAGGAAGTATCAGATCAGATCTATAGACGGCAAACACTTCGTGATGGTGGCACCACCCAATTCCGGCAGCATATTTTTTTACTATAAATGCAGGTTATTTCGTTCACTTTACATTTATATGATTTTGGTAGGCCCGAAATACAGTCAAAAGCCCGAACGGGTTTCCGTTAATTTTGGGTCTTTTCCGGTTTTTTTGTTCTTTATATGAATATTTGCAATTTTCCATGAGAATGAATTTTTTTATACATATTTTTTTTTACACTTTTAATGTGTAATTTTATAAAAAAGATAACCGAATTAGTTTTATTTTTATTTTTTTAATAATAATGGATGCTTGTAATATTTGTGGATTTCAATTTGTTGGCACAAGTATATTTTCAAGCAAGAATTTTTTTATTCAATGCACATTTTTGGGTCTTGGCTCGAAATTGTGCTTTTGTTGAATTTCGAGCCTGGACCCGTAAAACTGGCATTTGTTGCATTTCGGGCCTAATAAAGAATTTCTTGTATGAAAATATGCCAACAATTTGAAATCAACAAATATTACAAGCATCCATTAATCCTGATCCCGAATTTCGGGTATCAACAGCAGTAGATGGTGGTATTTTCAATGCTGCTCCTTCGGTCAAGTATTGGACAAGAGTGAGATGCAAGCCACTACCAAACGCATATCGATTTTTATTCGTCGCAGACCATGCATTTGCATAGTGTAGCGTGTTTTCAACTATCGTCTGAGCCGTGTATTTGGCATCATATCGGCACGGTTCCGCGTTCTGCAAAAGCCATCCATTTGGATGCAGAAAAAAACAAAAAAAGAGTCACACTCGCTTGCTGCATAATTATTTGAAGACCACAAATAAGGGGCAGTACGCCTTGATCAATACAATGAAAATGTAAATCTGGTGAGCCGATCAAACCAATGCAATAATGGTTCCTTTCGAAGAAGGACGAAAGGGAAATTCAAAAAGAATTTGCGGCATATTTAAAGTAGGATTAACAATGTTTTGATGCAATTAAGTATTTTACTTGCTCAATGAGGCTTCTTAACCGATTCGCACCTGTCGGGATCGTTTCTTAATGTTTTTCTTTTTTTCAACGGCCCAGGACAAGAAAACAAATATCAAATATCCCTAAAATTTAAAAATAATATAATTCGGAATTACTGTTACTTTATATTGGACATATAAGGTTGTCAAATATCTCCCTTCCGCCTTTTTGTATTTTGAATTTCGCGGCATTGTACAAAGCGCTACAGAGCTTGTATCGGGCAATACTATACATCATTTGAAAGGTTTTTACATAACAAAACGACGCTATACGTCATGGATACTGCGTTCAAAAGTTATAAACGTGTAAACATGGAGTTGGGAGTTAGTCACCAAACCATTTTAAACCATCTGCAGAAGGCTGGATACAGAAAAAGCTTGATGTTTGGGTGCCGCATGATTTGACGCAAAAAAACCTTCTGGACCAAATCAACGCCTGCGATATGCTTCTGAAACGGGACGAACTCGACACATTTTTGAAGCGGACAATATCAAGCGAAAACGGTCGTGGTAGAAGGCCGGTGAATCGTCTCAAATAGTGGCCAAGCTTGGATTGACGGCCAGGAAGGTTTTGCTGTGCATCCACCATATAGCCCGGACATAGCGCCAAGTGATTACCACCTGTCCATGACGAACGCTCTTGGTGGTGTAAAGTTAGCCTCAAAAGAGCCTTGTGAAAAGTGGCTGTCCGAGTTCTTCGTAAATAAGGAGGGGGATTCTACATGGCGGGTATTATGAAGTTGCCGTCTAGATGTAAACAGATTATCGAACAAAACGGCGTATATTTGAACTAAATCCGATCACTGTAACTCTTTTATAAAGCATTGAATAAAGAGCAAAAAAGCGTAAGGGAGATGTCAACCTTATATTAGGTTAGATATTATGATACATTATATAATATTTATTGGGTAAAAAAAACAGAATCTGCCGCTCTTGTCTAATTAAGGCACTGAATTAATATCCTTAAAATTGAGATAAGAAAAAAAACTTATTCGAGATTGTCTTTTATGAATAAGAACCTTTTCTAAATGAATGCTATAGGTGTCTCATCTCATTGGATCCTGTAATCCCTTGTGGGACATAGGACCAGTTTGCGATGCCGCATTGACCATTACGGGTTCACACGAGTAATCAGGTCGTGCTAATGTGCTGTTATCTTATCTCTAGGGATCCTGAGATAATGTCTATTATGATCGTAATTTGATTCGTAGATTCGAATGGCTACGAATTTGGCATACATCACATATTTTATTTTGCAATCCAAATTTCCCATTTTTTTGGTGATAGGACTTTCACACCGCGGTCTCCGCCACCACTTTTCGTTTGCTTGAGTTTTATGGGCCAGTCTCACATTAAATTTTAATTTAAGTTAAGTTTGCTTCTGTTTTATTGCGCCAGTCTTTTTTAGTGGGCGAAATGTCCGATGTTGGATAATACATGTCGCCATTTTTTTGAACAAGCAACAATTAACAAATTCTTACCTATAAATTCAAATAACCGCATTATTTTATTTTTCATTCCAAATTAATCAAAATCACACTCCGCCAAATATAATTTGGCCCAGGAAACAATTAAAATAATCTTACCAAATAATTTCAATGTGAACTGTAAAAGTTACAAATTTAAACTCAAAGCTCGTTGAAAATAGTACCCTATAGCCAACACCTTTTGAATCATGGTAAAACAATCCTTAGGGATGGCGGATGGTGGATTGTGGAATAGTATGTATCCTGTAAAGCTTCTTATTTTGATTGGAGTTAGTTTTTATAACATTTACTGTGTTTGCATTTTTGATTTTTCTGTGCTATTTTTTTTTTTGCTTTTTTTCGTGGCAATTTTTTTTCGGAGTGATTTAATTTTATTTTTTGGTGAGCGTACATTCTTTACCCGATTCGAATTGTTCCATTCGAAGAATGAATGACTGAGGCGTCATTGGATATGCAGGAGTTTTAAAAATCCAGTTTTTAGAATTCCAATTATTATTCTGCTCCATCTTCAATAACTGGTCACCCCTTGAAGTTATTTTTGACATATTTTTTGGATTGGAGTAAAGTTATAAATAGGCAATTGTGGTAAAAAAATGTTCTTCCAAAATGTAAATGAGTAATTGTTTTTATATAGGCGATCGGCTGGAAGAAGTTTAAAGAAATGTTAAAACACGATCACCTCTAATTTGTGTAAGCAAACGTAGAGTTCTGCCCGTTTGAGCACATAGAAAACTCTTGGTGCATCATAACACAATTATTTTTTTTGATAGAGTTTGACGATTTTTTTACTTTTAATTCTCTACTTCATGACCATCGCGAAAACGTTTATGCGATCATCTGGCCGTCCTCGAACAATCAAATGTATATATGACATGCCGAGCTTTTTAAATATATATGGTTTTTAGGTAGCAGTGTTTGTCAAATTGCTGTGCAACTCCAAAGAAAATATTCCAAAGGCGCTCAAACAAATAATCTGGTCACCCCAGTTGACAATGTTGATGGAACATTCGGACACTGACCCAGCGTATATTGTTTATTTCTATAGTTTAAAACAATATAATTAGATGTTTCCATTCATATTAAGCAATTGCAATCTAGATTTTATCATTATAGATAAATAACATAGCTATAAATCACGCAAATTTCAACCCACGTGCTTTTAACGCCATCTACTACTTAATAGTTCACAGGTGATAAATAAATCAAATAGTCAACATCCGAATGTGTAATTTTATATGCGTACAATGAATAATTTACACAATACATATTATGCGTATTGCGTAAAATGCGCACGAGCGTTTAATATATTCGTACGTCGTTCTAGCGTGTTTTATAATCTATACAATTTACCTGTATTTTATTTAGAATCTATTTTCCGAAATGATGTCATTCGCATTTCCGTCGGCAAAATACAAACACATAGCAGCGCGGCTTGCGGTCTAGTCTCTGGGTGCAAGCGTCATTTAGAAACAAACATGCTGCCGTTTTTCTGAAGTGCGTATACAGAATGCACTTCCATTATAAACTATCTATAACTCACTATTTATAATAGTTGTTTTGTGTTTGTTTTATGCAAATGCAATTTATTTGAGTACATCGGTATTTATAAATATAAATAATAAATATAGCCCCACACCAACAAGGTTTGTGTATAAATAAATGTGCGCGCATTGCTTGCGGTGTTTGCTGAGACAAACGACAGCGCCGGTTCCGCACTTGTTTTTAGAATATGAGTGTGTTGCAATTTATAGTGAGTGCATTACACAATTTACGGAAACAGGTCAAACATTTGGTGAAGCTAGCTCAAAGCGAAACTATTTCAAATTTAAGTGTGATTTTTTTGATGATACTATATAAACATAAAATTGAATTATTGTAAAATAAAATAAACAGTTTGGCGAAAAAGAACGTTTGTTTGAATTATTAAATTGTTGGTCTTGTGAGTTCAAGAAAATACCCAGTTACAAATAGATGAACATTGCAGGATGTAAGAAATGCTTTACGAATAATGAAAATGCTGGCAAATAGAGCACTAAGTCGGAAAAAATTGACGATGAAATTTAATATTAATTGTTTCGATATTTATCGGTTTTCGATTTTTTGAATTTTTTGGTTATATTTAATATAATTTTGATTTTTCGAAAATCGAAATTATATTAAATATAACCAAAAAATCGAAACCACTGAAACCGGTGTTATTACAATTTAAAAAATCGAAACAAATTATAAAAGTGTTTCGATATTTTTATTAAATAAAAAATGTAAGAAAAAATCAAAACAAGTAATATTAAACTTTCGATTTTTTTTTATTTTTTAAAAAAAATAGAAAAATCGAAATTATATCAAATATAAACAAAAAATCGAAATTACACTCAAATGTGATTTTGCTGTTTCGATTTTGTAGCATGAAGTTTTTGGCAATATGGTTGTAAAATGTGCGCAAAATAAAAAAAAAACGATTTTCAAAAAAAATCTTTTTTTTCGATTTATCGATAAATCGACCAGCCCTAATTTCAAATCGTTTTTTTAGTTTTTTTGACCAAATTTTTAAACCCCTCTTTAAGGGGGTTCGTGTGCGCCAACTACAATTACCTAGTTTTTGTGTGCCCCTCTTTAAGCATTGTAACAGCATATACGGGGCTACGAGCTCTTTTAAAGATTCGCTATATATTATTCTATTCTATTCTATTATTTTTTTTTTGTGTACAATTTTTTTTTGGTGAACGTTTTCGAATTTACAGAAGGTAATTTTTGAATTTATTGGAGCACATAATATTTAGGAGCACAATAATTTATAATAATAATTTTAATAATTTGATATATTTTTTCGGTAAAGGCTCTGTTAAGGATGCCTGCGGTAACCCATTGTCAATGGATAGTGAACAGCTGAGGAGGTGGAGAGAGCACTTTGAACAAGTGCTCAACAACGAGGTGGTGCATGACACCAGCGCACCAGCTCCTCCACTCAACTGTTCCCCATTACCTATATCCACAGGGCCCCCCATTCGAACTGAAATATCTAATGCTATAGCCAGCCTAGCATCCGGCAATGCAGCCGAAGCACACAATATCCCAATAGAACATAAGTATTTGAACTGACTAAGCATGATACAATGAATGGTGCTATTGTTGACTTGCGGAACACAGATTATCATACATGTCGATAAAAATAAAAAAAATTCGATTATAATATTATGTCTTTCATCACAACAACATTTTTTGGAGCACATTTTTGCATTTTCCTAAAAATTACACACACACAATTATTTTTTCGGTGCATAAATATTTTTTTACGGTGCACGTTTTTGAGGAGGTCATTTATGAATTTATTGAATATGAATTTTTTCCAGATCATAATTATTTTTATTGGTGGACAATTTATTTTAACCCTATTATATTTGCACAATTTTTACATTATGCTAAAAATAAAAAAATTACACGTTCAAGCAAAGCCAATTAGTAGTTATCATTTATGAAAAAAAGGTCGCTCAAAGTTATTATTGAGCACAAACGTCGTCCATGAAGAAACTGTCCGAAGAACTATTTGAGAATTTGGATACGAATAGCCAGGAAAAATCAGTTTTGCAAAACATTTAGTTAAAATTCACACTAAAAATCCGAGTCTATCTTCAAAAAAATAACTATCAATCATCACACTATCACTTTTTAATCAAATTGGCATCATTAACTATTTTTTTTCAAAAAGTGCAATTAGTTTATTTTCCTTCTAAGCCCACCCGCACTTTACATTACGCTCTAAAGGTACTTTGCCAATTGTACATTTACGGTCCTATAAGCATATTATACGCCAAAAATGGCGAATTTAAAGTACCTTTTGAGTTTCTTTCATAGTTCTTATTCTGTAGACATAGCTGATTCCAAATCCATTTTCCAAACTCGCATGCGATTGCCATATAATTGTTTTTATATAATTTAATATAATACTAATAAAGGGTTTTCCAATAGGGACGCTCGAACTTTGACAGCTCATTGCGGCCATGTTGTTTGAGTGACAGATGTTAAATGCAGTGTGTTATATTCATTCCGTCCTCCCAAACCACCATGGCAGGTTACAGTGTCGAGCAGCACGTGCAAATC